>AWWV01010643.1:0-31231 GCA_001974805.1 Corchorus capsularis | reverse complement strand
TTCCTCTTCTGTTTACTCTTCTTCTTTCTTTCTCCCTTTAACCAAACCCTAATTCTTTCTAACCCTAGCCACATTGGCCCTCCAGGCCCACCGTCACCAACCAACTAGCGGTATCCTCTCTCATCCCTCTTCTTCTTTTCTTTTCTTTCCTTCCTTTTCTTTTCCATCCTTCCTCTTCTTCATAAACCGATTCCCCTTTCTTGTAACCCTGCCGCGAGGTCCTCTTCCACGCCATCAGCTGCTCTCCTCCTCTGCCAGGCATAGCGGCAGCCCTCGCGTGACGCCAAGCCTAGTCTTTTTCCACTGTTATTAGTCCATTGTTTGTTGAGATTGTGTTAAAGTTTACGTTACTTTGTGTTAGAGTTTTAAATCCCAGGAATAAAAAAAGATTTCTTTTGGAGTTTTTATCTCTGTAAAAGAAATGTTTTTTGATTTTATGTAAATAAAAGGATTTGGGTTTTGATGTTTGGTTCTTTGAGAAACAAAGTTTTTTTTTTCTCCTTTGGAATTGAAAGAAAAACATAATTCTCTTTTTTATTTTAGGATATTCTGGTTTTAATTAAAAGAAAAAATAAAGAATTCTAGTTTTTTGAAATAAGTAAAACCCAGATTTTACGAAAAAGGTTAGGCTAATTTGGCTAAAGCCAATATCATATTTTTAATGATTAATTCTCAAAGATAATGCTTTATTATACTTGAAACAAATTGATAATCTGGCCAAGATAAACAACTTGGCTTTATCTTTGCCATGAATAGATTAGATTTTTTTCTTGGCCTATTTTAATCAAGTTAGTTTGTCACAATCTCGTTCACATTTTCCCCATTCATGGACGGTTGTTGTGCTTCAATTGCAGCCCAGTCTCAAGCTTGATGAATTTCTTATTTATTTTTGCATTGTTGTTGCTTTTGGGAGATCTAGAAATGAGAGGCTCAAATGAAGAAAACTGAGCTTTGGAAAGCACCAATCGGTGCCGGAATCAAAGTGAGAATGCGGTTTACCGTTTATGGCAATTTGTTCATCAATGTTCTTCAAGTTCTTCATTTTTCTGTGTTTTGGAGTGTTGGTTTGATCTTTATAAAAGGAAAGTAAATGAAGAAGAGATGTTACATCCTAGAAATCAATCTTGGTTGTTTATTTAATTAAAAAAAATATGATTTTTATTTTTTTAAAAAAAATTATGGTTTCTTTAAAAATCATGGTGATGAGATGGCAGGTCAACCCTGACAAGGTGGGACCAGTCAAGGCCACATAAGCACTGATAACGGCAGTTAGACAATCTGTTAATTTTGGGACTTATGGTGCACAGTCCTGTAAGTAGAGGGACCAAAATGGTGGGGTTTAAAGTACAGGGACCAAAATGGCCATTTTGTGTAAGTACATGGACCAATTCCGTATTTTTACCGACTACGGAGTTATTCTTTTTGCCGGTACACTTTTTTTAGCGGCTCTGTAAAACGCCACTAAAAATCAATTATATATATAAGCTAATTCCATGTTTTCTAGTGCGATTTTGATATCTTGGCTCCCAAATTTGAAATTTAGCTTCTCTCTTATTCTGGAACAATTCAATGCCATAAAATGAGTAGTCTTTCTATGAAATTTTTTATGGATCTTATTTTGTGAGTAGTTGGGAGGAATATTCATTCTTTTTTTTTTGTCCAAAATAAAGGCGGAGGATTATTCATTCTTATAACTAATATATAGAGGAAATCAATAAATGGTGCGGAATCTTTATCTTTCCCAACAATGGGAGCCTAAGTTGTCAAGAACGGGTGCAACCACCGTTCCACTTTTCACCACAAAATCAAGACCTAAGAGAAGCCTATGGAATAAAGTCTAAAACAAAACATTCCAAATTATTTGGTGCTGTTAGGCATTACAATATGTGAACTACATTGGCAAAAACTTAGATAGATAATGTATAGTTAATTATTGAGTTCGAGTTCAAAGCCATCGGACATTGGCTTGTGGGTGTTTAGTTGGGGGTGATCTTTGATCACCTGTGGTGATTATGGCAGGTGATTTCAGATCACCCCGTTTGGTTACACTTTTTGGTTTGGTGTGGTAATCCGGATTACCCTCTGATCACCCCTTTAAGGGTGATCTGAATTACCACCATAAACCCATGTAATCTTTAATCACCAGTGATCTGGGGGGTGATCCTAACCAAATGCCTGTTATAGTGGTAGGGTTCCATTGCAACCTAAAGCACCAAAAAAATAATTATTGAGTTCATATGAAGCAATTGGACTCAGTCCAAGTTTTAATATATACTATATTAAGAAGTACAACCTCTTATAGCAAAGAAAGAAGTACAACCTCTTGTAAAACTTTTAAATCGCCCATTATACCCTTATTTTTCAAATATATTTCTTAAATGCCATTGTTTAAACTTTTATAGGTTTACTCAACTAAAAACTCTATTTTTATTTAATTAAATCTTATATCCTTATAACTATTTAATTTTTACCATTTTCCTATTTTAATTAAAAAAAACTTATATATATTAGAATTTTTTAAATATACTTTTATAGTTTACTCAACTAAAAACTCTAAACTTTTGAATCGCCCATTATACCCTTATTTTTCGAATATATTTCTTAAATGTCATTGTTTAAACTTTTATAGTTTTATTCAACTAAAAACTCTATTTTTATTTAATTAAATCTAATATCCTTATAACTATTTAATTTTTACCATTTTACTACTTTAATTAAAAAAGCTTATATATATTAGAATTTTTTAAATATACTTTTATAGTTTACTCAACTAAAAATCTCTATTTTTATTTAATTAAATCTTATATCCTTATACCTATTTTATTTTTATCGTTTTACTCATTTAATTAAAAAAGCTTAGATATATTAGAATTTTTAAAATATATTTCTTAAATGACATTGTTTAAATTTTACAGTTTTTTTAGAAATAAACTTTTACAGTTATTCTACTAAAAACTCTATTTTCATTTAATTAAATTCAATATTTTTATAAATATTTTATTTTTACCATTTTAATTTTAAATAATTGGAGACTTTTTGGTAGATCTGGACCCATTTCAATTATAATATAAACTAATAGAAGTATTATTATCAAGTTTAAAAGTTAAAACTAAGTTGTCTAATCATTAATTATTCATCATTTTTTTAAAATTAATAAAGTTAAAAATTTATTTAAAATTTAATTATTGTGATTCACCTTTTTCTATTTTTGGAGTGTGTATTGATAGTTTAATGTATTGGAGTGTATAATAAGAATTTCAAGTTTTTAAAAATAAAAAGAAGAGTAACATGCAATTATTTCCTTTGACTTATAAAGTTAGAGGAGTCAATTGAGCGGGTTGGATGGGTTTCGGGTCATCTGGGTCCAGGTTAAATCAATGTTGTCATACCCGGCTCGGCCTTTGGCCCGTTGAGGCCACCGGGTCCCGGTTCAACCGGCCGGGTCATAAGATAGTTAAAAGTATATTATATTATTAATATTCTCTATATAAATATTATATATGGTGCAAATATATCACATAAAAATTTTTTTGTTTGGTGGTTTTAAACAAGATTTTTTGCTCATTAAGTGTTGGGAGTTCGAATCTCATGTATATCAAATTTTTCTCTAAATTTTTTCCCATCAAAATCATATCAAACCGGTTCAATTCGGTCCGGGTCCGGGTCAATCACCGGTCAAACCAGTTGTTGACCGATCTTGACCAGGCAAAACAGTCCCCTGTTAACCCACCTCTCCAGACCGGACAGACCTCCGGGTCACGGTTGAACTGGTTCGACCGACCGGTTCGGATTTGACAACACTGGGTTAAATGAGTCAGGTAATTTTCTCGGGTCATTACTCATCTGGGTTCAGGTCATTCGGGTGTCGAGTCTGCTAGGTCTAGGAGATCATGCGGGTTCAGATTTTGGCCTCAGGTTACTCGGGTTTTGAGTTTTTCAGGTTTAGGATTCGGATTAATTGGGTCAAAATTGTATTTTTAATGTTTAATTATTAAATTTTTTTACTATCTTTATTATCCGATTTATTTTGCAATCCACTATCGGTGAAGTTTAGCAAACTGCATATACGAGGTTAAAGAGTTGACATGTGTTAAATACATAATTAACTATGAAGTGGGGTATGTGTTCAAATAAATATTGGTTATATAATATATAAATTTATGTTCTTTCCTAATAGAAAAAATAGTCAAGAAATTAATAATTACTAATTACTAATTATTATTTATTCATTATGTAAAAAAAATTACTAATTAAAAACTTATCATAAATTATTCATATAACTAATTTAATATTTTATTCATATAATAACTGTTCATATAATGATGTTTAACAAATTTTAATCATAATAGGTAAAATTATAACTAATATAAATTTTATTGAATAAATGATAATTTAGAATGATTAAAATTATAAAAATGTGGATTTTATTGAATAAAACATAATTTTAGTTTATAGCATTCTTGGGTCATTCGAGTTAATTTCTCAGGTCATTTGGGTTACGGGTTTGTTGTATCTATATAGGACGGGTTCGGGTCATTTACTTTCTCTTGTAAAATCGGGTTCGATTGGATTCGACGAGTTATTGAGTTTGGATTATGTTTTAACAACTTTACTTATAATTAATTTTAATTATTATTTTAATTTTCCTTTAATTCAAACAGGATGGGTAATGTGCAATGCCGGTAGAAATAAAAACTAGTGGTCTAAAAAGCACTTGAAATTATCCCAAGCTTCCAGATAAGACAAGGCAGAAAAAGGAAAAAGATCCAATAAGTGCATTTCATTTAGCCAAAAAATTGAAAGATAGAAAACCCTCTTGCTATGGAAATTTGAAAGCAGAAAATGTAGTATTTAGAAAAAAGAAGTGGACCCCACAACTATGGCACCTTGGAATTCACGCCCTCTCATCATTTGCCTTTGATTGCATCCGGCATTAATTCCCCCTATTTGCCGGTTAAAGAAAAACCTTTTGTCTTTCTCCTTTTCATCAATTTCATTAAATCCACCCCCTTTAGGCTTTTAACATATCCAAGCTTTGATATTTCAGGTCTGCTAGCTCCAAACAATTTCAGTGATCAAATAGAAAATATTTTAGATTTTTTTTTATAATCCAAAAAAGTTTTCCTTACCGCTCCAAAATTGTTCGTCGACCTGTGACATTGTACATGGGTGTTTATTATCATGGGGAAAAAGGGAAAAGAAGAGACAAATATTGAAGTGGAAATATAATTTCTTTCTAAAGAAAATTCCAAACGAGTCAAGATCCTTCCCTTTTCTACAGTTACAGACTTCATTATGTTATATATAAAGTCAAGTCATTATTGAAAGATTATGATTGTTGAAAGTGAAACCCAAAAACCCTTAATTTTTTCTCCATCTTCTTCTCTTTTGATTTTTACCCATTGCAAACCTTTTTGCTTTTTTTGTGTCTCTTGCCCTTTTCTCCACAGTCCACACATATATATACACTTTAATGTAACAAAAAGATCCTTTTGATCTCATCATAGAAATCATTTTTTCCCATTTTTCCTCTTCATCTTTTTTTTTTTTGGTTATAATCTAGTATACAGTTTGATAAAGACTTGTTTTTTTCTTCTTCTTTTTCCTTGTCTTACGTGAGAAGTGCAATCATATATATAAAAATAAAAATCTTCTTGGGTTTCTTAAAGTGGAGTTTTCGAAGGTGGATCGACAATTCGACATGGATAAGATGAAGATGGTTTTAGTGATAATTTGCATGATGCTAGTTGTTTTCAAGTTTGAAAGCAGTGAAGCAGTTCAAAATGGCTCTCTTATAACTTACTTGCCAGGTTTCAATGGCGTTTTCCCCTCCAAACACTACTCAGGGTGGGTATTCTTTTAATTTCTTCTCTCTTATTAGGGTTTCTCCATTCCAGTTTTCTTCTAAAAGCAATTAAAACCCAATTTATATCAGATATTATAATTATATTTAAATGAATTTTTTTTTTTGCAGATATGTGAAGATAGGAGGTGAGAAGAATCTGTTCTACTACTTTGTAGTATCAGAAAGAAACCCAGGGAGGGATCCAGTTGTTTTGTGGCTAAATGGTGGACCTGGATGCTCTAGCTTTGATGGCTTTGTTTATGAACATGGTTGGTACCCCACATTAATTTCCTTTTTTGTTTTTTTTCTTTCCTCTAATTTATTATTAATATTAATATATATATATATATATATATATATATATAAAATTACCCTATCATAATGCTACATTTGCAATAGTATTCTTAGGACTTTGACTTTAACGTATTACTAATCTCAATCACCTCACCATGTTTACGAATTAGGCCTAGACTTGTAAATAACCTAAAGGAATTTTCACCGAAAAAAAAACTAAGGAATAAAAAGACCACTACTTTACAATCTACATAATTATTACTGTATAATAATATTATTTTTATGCTTTTTTGTTTGGTATAATAAGAACAAATTTTTTTAATTTAATCTTAGATTTTGAGGCAAATTTGCATATAATAATTCATTAATTAATAATTAAAAAGTCAACAATCTTTTTGCATATTGTCTAATCCTTTTCATTGATGTTATCTATCTCTTTTGGTTTTATCATTTAAATTACTAATTCAATTCCTTGTTATACAGGAGTAAACCAAATTATATATATGTTATTATATATCTCTTCTATGCGATGAATGAATTTGAAATAAATTTATAAATTAGTTACGATAAATAATGAAACATTCTGATGAAACTGTAAAGATCAAATTCAATCATGCCTTTGAAAAAAAAATTTCATATAAATTACTACTTTATTCAGTCGTCATATAAATATCTGTGTTTTGAATTCATATGAAGAAAAACTAAACTTTGAGAGGAAAAATAGTAACCACAATTTTATAGATATATAAGCAAATGCATGCGCATGTGACCTTTCATGATCATGAGTTAGTATTTGGTTCAGCTTATTCATCAGTCATGCAAAAATTGGTGGCTTTTTCCTCTGCTCAAATTGCGTGTATATATAATGAAGTAGAAAGCTCAGTTTCCTATTGCATTAATTTCTCTTTTTTCTAAAAAGAAAGTTTTTTTCTATGAATTAAATGCTTTATATTATAAAACCATCTATATATATATATAATTCATCTGCATTTTAGACATGTAATGCTGAGGCATGATATAAAATGAGTTTAGTTGAGCTGATAAGGTTGAACACTTTGCTTAAGATATAGTTTGGATTCCTAATTTGTTCAAAAATAATTCACCGTTAGTAGGTAACCTATAAAGCTAAATCATGCGAATGTGACATCCTCACATATATCTTACTAAAATTTTGTGTGTGCCAAGAGTTTGATTAGACGCAGCCGAGCTCCACTAGTAGATGCACCGTAGGTCCTGGATCAAGTCTCATGGGATGTGAGTTTAGTTTGTAACTTATTATTTGTGTATTTGGTAATTGGTATGTAGTTAGATAGTTTCTTAGTTTGAATTGAATTCTCATTTAGATGTTTGGGCATATAAAGATTTATTCAGACTGTACTATTAGATGTTTGGACAAGCAATTGGTAATAGGATAATTTGTGCCACACATTTGACAAAAATTAGCTTCTCTTCTAATTTTTGAGGCATATCTTCCAATGTTAATATATATTTCATTTAAGCTACGCTTTGTGAGTTTTATAATTTGTCAAATTCCATCCAATCAAAACAAATTGTACATAAAGAATTAGTGTGATTATTTTCAAACTAAAAACCTTATAATAATAAATCTAAGTTTCATTACTTACCCTATTTTTTTTAATTTAAGATTAATCTTTGTGAAATCATCGCTAAATGTTGTTCATAAAAAATAAAATAAATAAATAAAGGGTACGCATTAAATAAATACTAATAAATGACTTTGCCAAAAAAAAAGTCATTACACTTGAGTCATTGACTCAATGGTAAATGCATATTTCTTAAACTGCACTTATTTTGAATGGGATGGAGTAATAGTTTTTTGTTCGCCCTACTGTATGTAAACTGCATTTGGATTTTGTGTCCCTTTGTACATGAAAACATGAAAATAGTGGTTTGTCTTTATGAATTCTCATAACAGTGAATAGGCCCACAGGAGAGGAAATATTGCCATTTTCATTTTTTTCTCTCCGTTCAATCCATTTAATTATCTGGTATTGAGAATTGGAGAGTTTGGAAGTTTGAAAAAAAAAAGAAATGGAAGTTTGCAAGAGAGAAATTAAAGTGCAAGCCATATTCTTATCAATTGCCAACCTCAACGCAAAGAAAATAAATATCGAAATATAAGTAATTTGTTTAATGAAAAACTATATATTTTGTAGATTTAATTAAATGCAAATTAACAAAATTAAAAATTAATTGTAAATGGCAATTTTTAGAAATATGTTAGATAAGTAAGGATAAATATGTTATTTAATTTTTAAAAGTTAATAAATAAGAGTACAATAAACATTTCAAAAGTTTCTTAAAACTCGTACTTTTATATATAGTATAAATTAATGTTACAATTAAAGATTTAGTACTATTTGCTAATTATAGTGCAATTTTTTTTCCCACACACATATACAACTGGGTAGGGATGGCAGCGGGTCGGATATCTGTCTAAATCTCACTATCCGAATCCGTATCCGTTTAAAATTAGTGATATCCGCATCCGCCAAATATCCGCCTATTTTTTAAAACTAGTATCCAAATCCGCTCCGCCACCGCTTGCTATTATCCGTATCCGCTTCGCCTAATCCGTTTATATAGCAAATATCCAATTAAAACTCACTTTTGTTAGGGATTTTTAATGGGGTGGGCCTAAGATAAAACTAAAAACTCATTTGGGCCTCAATATATTTGGGCTGAAAGGATATTAAATGGACTTATATGGCGGATATGGATCGGATATCCATATATCACTATCCAAATCCGCCCTAAACAGATTCGGACGGATCGGATATCTGCCTACTATCCGCCAGCTGCCATCCCTACAACTGGGGATATACAGCCTATGGTAGTGGAAAGGATTTGAATCTTGGACTTTATTGTTCTTATAGGTTGTTAAAACTGTAAATCCCCTTGGCTGGATTTTTAGCAAATTGAAAAAAAAGAAAAGAAAAGAAAAGAAATAATGCTCCTTAGAAAATCATTTACTAGTGATCATAACTCATGCCAAGGACTATATAACTTGTCTTTTTGGTTTCATATATATGTGGGGATTCATTTATCCACTATGATTTTCCTTTTTATATTAATCATTGAGAAGATGATGTTTCAAATATTAAATATGTATATATGCAGGTCCTTTTAATTTTGAGGAAGGAAAACCCAAAGGAAGCTTGCCCACATTGCATCTTAATCCATACAGTTGGTCTAAGGTGAGGACATTGATGTTAAAAACCTTTCTAAGTTTCAATCATACAAACTTATCTGGTGATCCCATTTTTTCTTAAGAAAAATAAAAGAAATTATATTTTGTTTATTATTTTCCAGGTTTCAAATATTATCTACTTGGATTCTCCTGTTGGTGTTGGCTTCTCTTACTCTGAAAATATAAGCACATACACAACTGGGGATCGGCAGACTGCAGCCGATACACATGCCTTCCTCCTCAAGGTATACATATATATTTAAGCTCTAGAGTCATTAATTCATGAAGGGACAATGGCAATGAAAATGAAGTTTTAACTGATGATTTTTAATTCGAATGAATAGTGGTTCGAACTCTACCCGGAGTTTGTGAGCAATCCATTTTACATCTCAGGAGAGTCTTATGCAGGAGTTTATGTGCCCACTCTTGCCTCTGAAGTGGTAAAAGGTAACATAAATCTTTTTGCTGATAACATATTTTATAATTGGAGTTTTGTAAGTGTATCTATATATGCTGTGATAAATTTGGTGGCCTTATAATTTGGGGTTTTACTTTAACTCGCAGGAATCAATGGTGGTGCAAAGCCCACAATCAATCTCAAGGTATGATGTGGTAATTATGAATGCCATGATTATGAATCTTGTAGGAAAATGAAGAGTTTCTTGAACAAAAAGTTATCTAAATTTATTGCAGGGTTACATAGTGGGAAATGGGGTGACAGACCGTTTTTTTGATGAGAATGCTCTTGTTCCATTTGTACATGGGATGGCCCTGATTTCAGATGACATGTTTAAGGTAGCGCGCTGGAGTTTCCAACAAGGACACAGACACAGACACAGACACAGTGCTTATATATCTATCTAAAGAAATAGAATTCACTCTGTCTTTTTGTTGATAAATTGCAGGATGTTGAAGCCGCTTGTAAAGGAAACTATTCCAAATATTCTCAAGCTTGTGATCGAAATCTTGAAAAAGTTTACGCGGTATATATAGACAAGTAATTTATTCAATATTAATATTTAAGACAAGTAATTCCTCTGTCTGTCTTTAATTCTGATCATACGCAACATTTTTTAGGCAATTGAGGGCGTAAACATTTATGACATTCTTGAACCTTGCTACCATAATCCAACTAATAATGCACAACGAGGAGGCTCAGGCTCAGGCTCAGGCTCAGGCTCAAAAGGAAACACAAGCTTGCCGCTTAGCTTCCAGCAATTAGGAGTTACAGACAGGCCTCTTCCAGTGAGAACGAGGATGTTTGGTCGCGCTTGGCCTTATCGGGCACCTGTTAGGGATGGATTTGTCCCTTCATGGCCTCAACTAGCTGCTGGAACCAAGATACATGTGGCATGCATTGTAAGTTATTATTTACTGATCATTTCTTCTTTTATTTGCAGCATTACTTTTATTTTTTACCCTAATTAAGAAGATGTTTTGATACAATTTGTATTTGTATAATTGACATCAGAACGATGAAGTTGCAACGATTTGGCTAAATGATCCAGCAGTGAGGAAGGCAATTCATGCAGAACCAGTAATAACTCTGCCTCTAATTTCTATGTATATATAATTGATTTCAAATTGGTATTTCATGGTCAACTATAAATATATATGTATATAGGAAAATGTAGCTGGTCCTTGGGAGTTATGTACAGCAAGAATAAGCTATAACCATGATGCTGGAAGTATGATCCCTTACCATAAAGACCTCACGTCTAAAGGTTATAGAGCACTTATTTTCAGGTAATTAATTAGATCTGTTATTTCTGTTAATAAGTAAGATTGAGAAGGAAACAGTAGAGAATCTTTTATTTTAATTCTTCCATTATTATGCTAAATTTGTGCAGTGGAGATCATGATATGTGTGTCCCATTCACTGGGAGCCAAGCCTGGACAAAGTCACTAGGATATAACACAATCGTTCAATGGAGATCATGGATTTCTAATGCCCAAGTTGCCGGGTATCACTCAACAAAATCATTTACTACTCCTATGTTTCTGTTTAATCATGCAACTTGTCATTTTCTTCTAAATCACTTAGAAAAACCTACCTAATATATACTTGTAGTAGCTAGTATTTTTTTTTTTCTCCCAACAACAACACTAATATATACATACGGTTCAATTGCTGCAGGTTCCTTCAAGGATATGACCATAACCTTACCTTTCTAACCATCAAGGTTTGACAATCAATCTCTCTACAATTTATTTCAGTAAATAACAACTTAATTGAGACACATCATCTAATTCGACGCCAAAACCATAGTAAAATGAATATGCTCAAATTCTAACTGCTGAGCCTGAGATGCTTACTTGGAGACAAAAATTAAGTTAAAATCTCTGATATAATTCTATTGCTTTTGCATATGAAGAAATTCTGAATTAGAGGTATTGGTTCCTTGGTGGTGCAGGGTGCAGGACACACAGTTCCTGAATACAAGCCAAGGGAAGCATTAGACTTCTATAGCCGATGGTTGGATCAAAAACCAATATAACATCAAACATATAGCTAGATTCTCTTTCTCAAGGAAACAATAATAATAATAATAAACACCCTTCCATTTTTCATAATCTTTTGCTATCAAATTAATAATGAGCTAGAAAGGTTTTATTACTTTACTACTGTTACTTTTTTCTCTACACATGAAAGCAATGAAAGGGGAATGAACAAGAATAGCAAATTCGATTTTCAAGGTACATTCTCTTTCTCGAGGAAAAGAAAAATACTGTTCCATTTTTTCATAATCCATTTTTAATTGAACAAATGGGTACTCTAGAAAGGTTTTATATCTATTTTATTTCTCTATTCATTAATAAAATTTAAGGGGAGTGAATAAGAAATCATTAATGCCTGCATAAGCCATCCAACAAAGCAGAGTGGTCATCATGTCTGGAACTATTGAAAACTCATTTCTAATTCTATCAAAAGTTATTGCACATCCGAAAGTCAACAAATTAAGCAGAGTGTTGTAAGCAACAATGTTTGGGACTAATCCATTTCGACCCATTTCATGAAAAACAGCACTGCTTCATCAATCATTCTAGCTTTACTGTTGGTTTTTGGAAGGGTTAACAATGGTTGAAATGATGATCAAATAAACCCAGGAGTGCTATGAACTTTTGTTAACAGACGAAGGGGGAAAATTTGATGAGAAAGGATATGATTTCATTAAGTTCAGGACAGAATTTATACAAGGATTGCTGCCACTCTAATCCAATGAAAAACAGAGGTGAAAATAGACTAGGTGCAGCTAAGTTTAGTACTAGCAAGTTAAAATCAAAACTGGTACACAAAGTAGATTAACATAAGCTAAGTAAAAGCATTCCATTGGTTACAACTGAGGTAAGCTAACAGCTTATAATAGCCCAAAATTTAACCTCCTTGTCGATTTCTTCAAGTTGAAGCTCTAGATTTGGGTTGATTCAAAACTGCAGCAGCTTCATAAGCTTGCTGCTGTCAACGTGTTGTTGCTGTTGCTGAAACAGGCTGCTTACAACAACAGCTTTGTCAACCAGCTGTTGACATTTACAATATCCATTGATCATGATGTTTGTACGTAAATGTGTCTGGAGCACAACCACTACTAACCAACAAAGTCAGTACTTTTCTAGCCTTATCTATTGCACCTAACAAACAATATTTATCTATCAATGAATTATATGTAACTGTATCAGGCTTTTCTTTTTCTTTTTTCGCACTCTAAGCAAGGTTATCAGTACCGTATCGGAGGGCGTACCGTTTTCCCTCTGGTACAGGTACGTACCGGTACCGTTATGTTTTGGTGTCCCATTTCAGAATTTTCACTATATATAATATTTTTTAAATATATATTAGAATTAGGTTTATATATATATATATATATATATATAATCTCTCAAAGTTAAAAACACAAACAAAATTTAAATTACAAAAAATAAGTAATAACACCAAAGTTCACCATATCAAGGAGTAGCTGTTGGGACGTGGGATCTTGTTCTTTGATCTTTGGTTGGAAAATGTTAGGATTCAATTTCGGGAAAGTCAGAAAGTGAGTTATAAGTGATAAGAGGACTCGACTTGTGTTTTAATTTTGAAATAGGTATTTTTAATTTATCAATTTATTATATTTATTGATAAAAATTTAAAAAAAAAAAAAGATTTTTTTTCAGTTTATTTACGTACCAGACGAAACACTAAATTCCGCCCGAAATAGCCGAAACAGACCGAAGCGCATCGGAACGGGCCGAAACAACCCGAGACAGAGCGGGACAAAATCCGAAACGAAACATAAGGTGTTCCGTCTCGTTATACTACTGAAACGGAACGTTACGGCCGAAACGGCCGGTACTGAAACGGAACTGATAACTCAGACTCTAAGACGACAGGATAATTTTATTACATATTAAAAGTAAAAGTACAATTAGAAGAGTTTGTAGTAAGTAAACTAGTTGCAATCCCAACTCCCAATACATTATCATAGTTAATCAAGGGGAGCAACTCAGGCTGCACAATAGTTTCAACCGAAGAAGATTTACAAACAGCAGCCTTGGGCAAGAAAGTCAGCCACTATATATATTAACTTCTCTGTAAACAAATGTTAAGCTAATACAGTGGTATTAACATAATTTTACCATATATAGTGAAACAAGTGTGATAGGCACAAAGGGGCAAAATACTCAATTTGGGGCCAAACGTTTCAATTGCACCAAAAAGGGCTAAACGCTTTCGGACCTGCTCAATATTGGGCTTTTTCTGACGGTGCTCGGGCGGTGGATAACACGCGCCGTTAACACAGTTTAATTTAGCCACGTGGAATTTTATTTAAATTAGTAAAAATGAAAACAGAAAATTAAAACAGCTAAAACGGTGTGTTTTGTCTTTGAAACCTTTTTTCTTTTTTTCTTTTTTCTTCTCCCTTAGACCGAAACCTAACTCTTCCTAAATCCTAAACTGCCGCCGTCTTGTCCTTTCCTACTCCAACTTACAGCCACCGCAGCCCACGTCGTCGGTTCCTTTTTTCCTCCCTTTTCCTTCTTCTTTTCCTCATCTCTCTTCCTCTCTACCCGATAGCTATCCTCTTCTTAGCTCCGACCACCGCCAAACACCACAAACATCTCTCTATTTGCAACAACCCAGCAACCTTACAGAAGAAACAGAGAGATAATTGGTTTTCTTCAGGGAGGAAGGGAATTAACAGAGAGGATTGGTCTTCTGGGTTGACAAATCAACCAAAAAAAGCCAATATTTTTCTCTGTTAAATCTCTTCTGGGAATTCCTTCTCTCTCAAAACATGGTTTTGACAGTGAGAAAATGGCTCTTCCATCCATCTCATCATACAGTTGAAAATGGGAGCATTTTGGTTGATTCAAGCCAGTCTCGTCGTGCACAGCTTGGATACAAACAAGAGCTCAAGCGTGATCTATTGAAAAATCCCTCACTTACCCATTTTCTTTTCTTGGATATGGATTCTCTCAACAAACATGAGCTTGTTTTGTTTTTAAATTATTTTTTTTTGGGTAGGGTGTTTTCCAATTTTGCTTTTTCATTTTCCATAATTTCAGTGCTCACTGGTATCACCACAGTTCTTAGACTCCGTTAAAAGAATCCAAGCTTTCTAAAAAAAAATCAGATTTTATAAGAAAACTCAGTACATTCAGAGTATTGGGTCCAACTAAAAGGTTTCTATCTAACATTTGTTTGAAATGATAATCACTTGATCAGGTAACTAAGATTGAATATTGTCGTTAATTATTGATTCATATAGAAGAATTTAATTCATTGAACTGGAATTTAAATGGGGTTTAGCTAGATGAAGGAATAGAGACAAAGAAGTGAAGAAAAGGGAGGAGAAAGGTTTCATTAATAGTGCTCACTGTTTTTGCTTTTTAAACTTTTTTCGCTTTCTCACTCTTGGGTCTCAAACAAGAAGATGAAAATGGCTCTGTTGAAAGCTTTAGAAGATGAAAACAAGAAGAAGAAGACGACTCGATGAAAGAGAAGACTGAAGAGAAAATAAAAGGGTAAGAAATAAAAGGTAAGCATTTTATTTAAATATATAAATAAATTACCTTTTTTATTTCTAAAAAAATATGAAATTCCATGTATTTTGGCTGACGTGTCACTCTTACTCACATTTAACTGCACGTGTTATCCACCGCCCAAGCACTGTCAGAAAAAGCCTAATATTGAGCAGGTCCGAAAACGTTTGGCCCTTTTTTGGTGCAATTGAAACGTTTGATCCCAAATTGAGCATTGCGGCAAACGTTTGGCCCCAAATTTGATCATTTTGCCGCACAAAGGTGGATATGCGAGGGGGTTCAAGCCCTCACTAAGTTAAAATAAAATGATAAATATATAATATATATTATATATTACTAATATATATGGCTTCATTGGCAAGTATACTACTTACACATAGAAGCAGTAACAAATCTGAAAATAAACTAAGACTAGTATTAGTAATGAAATTAAAATATGCATAATAATAAATTAAGAAGCTTACATGAAACATAGATAAGCTGATTAGGTGTTCCTCTTCCTTTTAATTAATGGTATACAAGTAGGGCGGTCTATGCTTGCGCTGCAGTCATCTTCTTATTAGGATTATATTTTTTTGTAGTTGTTTAAGTCGGTTAGTAAGAAGATATTGCATTGGCTGTAAGTTAATCAGTTAAGGAGAAACTCATACATCTAAACAAATTATTCGCATATATAAAGCAAAATACATGACCTCTCTTTTCATTCTAAAAGTGCATTACCTAAATTCTACTCCATATAGGTAATTCATCAAAATAAAGCTAATATTCTACTCCTCCATCTCTAGATAATTAATCAAAATAAATCTAATATTAATTGTTTGTTTTTGAAAGGCAAAGATAGTAATTTATTAATAGAAAAGGCACATAAAAGTGCACAATACAAGTATAGAAAGAACAAAAGCATCCAACTCAAGCTTACTTGCACAAACAGACACGACAGTAAAAGGGAAAACTAGCAAGAAGAAGCAAAACAACCAGCCCAAGCGAAACAGAACTGAGCTACGGAAGAAATTAACCAACGCCATGGACCTCATCAAATTGTAGCACCCAAATGACAACATAAAAGGCACTATCCAAAACAAACCAAACAAATCAAACCACTTATAAGCACAAACAGCAGAGCCAAACCGCAACATCACACCAGAAGAAAAAGAGAAGTCCATCCAAAGAAAGCGGCCTTGTCGCCGAAAAACCAAAAATCCAGATGAGGAAAAATCCTTAAACTCAGTCCAAAGACTCCCTCTTTCCACTTTATTATACGAACTCAAACAACTTAGCCAATCAGACATCATAAAACACTATTTCTTAGAAACCAAAACATATAAAGCTTACTTTGAAATCACTGATTCACTTACTCCAAAACAAGAGAAAAACTCCCTATCGAGCCTTAAGCTTCATAAAGCTTACTTTGAAATTTGAGAACGATTCACCATGTTACTATATGCTCACCTTTTTTACTTCCTTCCCACTCCTTTAAAATCTAAAATCAGAGACACTATCTCTCTTCCTCCACAACCTTAAATTTTTCTAAGATCAAACTATCATCACAATCAAAAGAAATGCCGGACATTTTCCCAATATCTAAGGTTGCTTGAGCTTCCTCCATCAAGATACGATTTCTATTTCGGACGTCACCATATGAAAGAGAATCATTGACAGCTTCCCCTACTCGCTGCTTTGATTTCTGTGATTTTGCTCTTTGTAACTTAAGCTTCTTACTCAATTTCTTACTACGTTTCTTATTTTTCTCCAGCAGATCACTAAACTAATCTTCCTCAATATCAATTGTTGTTTGAAATGTATGTTGATTATCTGAAAAACATAGTATGCTGCGGTCATTTTTAATCTTGATTGCAATTGTTAAATTAATGAACTCGGGTAGGTGGAAGAATTTGGCTTCTGCATAAGGAAGGCCTAATTTTTTGTAGTCAAGGAGCATGTATAGTTATCATAGGAAAATTGAATTAGTTGAGAGCATTTGCAGGAGCATATGTAATTTACATGAATAAGGAAATGTTAAATTTAAGTATCAAATAATATAATCAACAAATAAATCCAGATTTACCTCAAAATGTTGCATGAGAAGTGAAAGCTCCCAGTTTAGGTTATGTCATCCTAAGGTGCTGCTTAATTAAATGGAAGGATCTTATCAACGTCCACCTGGAAATTTTAGGAAACAGAACGGAGTTCATGTGAAACCAATTCAGATAAATGTTAGGGAAGAAGAAACCCACCCAAATAGAAATGAAGACGAAAGAAAAACAGAATTGGAACGTCAATAGTTTACCTATGAATCAACTATTATTGCAGATAAATTTATAGCACCAATCCATTGGAATTCCGGCAGAGGAGTTGAACCGGTAAATCCTAATATCCACACACAATTAATATGCAATTAAAACACACTTAATCATAAATATAAAAATAGTAAATTACAAAAAAGGACAGTAAGAAAAGTAAGGGAGAAAATTCATCGAGATCTTTTTAGTCACTCGAAAAGTGCGAAAAGACCAAAAAAAGTCAAAAGGAGGCACCACATTAATCCTCAATTTGGCCTTTGAGTAATTTCCATAGTCACTAAAAATAATATAGAAGTTTGCATCGACAGCTTCATTCCAAAGCCTATCTATCGATTTAGCAGAATTAGGTTCGGGCAGTAAATGCAGATTGTGAGATTTCGAGTACAAGTTGTATCTCTAAAGCGCAAGCAGTATATATTATAAGAGGAAGTAGTGAATTACCTCTTTATTAAATTGCAGGAGAGGAAGTTTTATTGTAATTAAGATAGGGACATGATGATATTAAAACATTAATTGTCCAATGTCTAAGCAACTTGTTGGATCTTGATTATTAAGTTTAATTATCCTAGTTAGTTATAGCAAATTTGGACTGAAGATTCTTCAGTGTTTATATCTAGCTTGTAGGCCTTGACAAGAACCTCTGGAATAATGGGTGGGTTAGGGCCAAAGGTTGCATTTGCAACAGTGACTAAACCTGGGTTTTGGCTGTTGAAAGCAGAGAAGGCAACATTTGGGGTTTTGGCTATATTGTACTGGAAGTGGAGGAGACCCATTGAGAAAACAAAAACATCTCCAGGGTTTAGGACTTTGTTGATGAAGCGTTTAGTGGGTTCAGAGGTGACAAAGCCAACATAGAGTGTGCCCTCAAGCACAACAATGATCTCAGCGGCACGAGGGTGAATGTGAGGAGGGAATACATCGCCATTAACATAAATGTCAGTTCTAGCCACCGATAGCCCAAGCATGTTAAGTCCACCTACTTCATTTACAGTGACAGGAGTAAACATTGATCCCAACATATTTTGTGTGTTTCTTCTAATGTTGAGCCCTAAAAAATAGAAGTCTTCTACTTTAACCAGCTTTGGGTCCTTGCAGAATTTCCCATCTACAAACACTGCATAACATATAAATATATGTTAGTTATTTATTAGACGTACGTATTTAGTTTCTTAAACAAATCAAACACAAAGAGAGTACGTTATATATATCTATACCTTTTACTTAATGAGAGGCCAGCGGGTTCCCTGTTCATGTAACAGTGCGAACTCTCAAAATTCAATTCAACACATCTCATCCAATTTTAGTATCCACCCGTTTGCCTTACCCCCCTACCCAGTTGGGTTATCCAACCAAGTTGTTTGCCTGATTTTCCCCCTTCCCCGCGATTCCCTGGCTCTGTTAGGTTACCCGCCCCCTTTCTTTTTCCCTATCGTATTCGTTCCTCCTCTAGATTCAGCTTTCCTCTTTTGCTTCCAGAGTCTTTCCTCCTCTTTTGTTTCTAGATTCATCTTTCGTATACTTCGTTTCTACCCTTATTCTTGCTTTCGGGTTACTCGGTTCATATCCTCCATTTGCAAATGCTTACAATTTGGGATTGTTGCTTTCGGGACATGGTTTGGAGGCTTGATGAGCTGTGCAATGTTCCCAGTTGAGCAACCACTTTAATATACTCCCGGTTGTATGGCTTAACGTTTTTTGTGATAATTCCCCCATCAAGAAATCGATTCAGGACATGCTGCGAAAGACTAAGACTCTCACTCTCTTTCTTCTTAGCATCTCCTTTTGCATATCAATATTTCTGGTATTCATTGAAGATATCTTGATAGTTTTTTGCAAATTGTAGCTTCATCATCCTTTTGGCGTGGCTTTCTGAGTTTTAAGGTTTGAGGTCCTTTTGCTTTAATATTTAGAAGTTTGTGTATTTCAGTTTTCTAGTTTTGGCTCTCGAGTCTATGTTCTTCTCTACCTGCTCCTGCTTTCCTCTTCACTTTCCATTCAAGATTTGTTTTTTATATGCTTAAAAGGATATGCACAACATTTGTAGTTTGTATGGATTTTTCGATGAAGTGGAATGCGAGGATCTGATTATTTGATTTGTTTTCATAGTCAATACACATTTGCTGATGAATTTGCCTATTTCTCTTATCTTTAAGTGTCTTCTGGATTTTGGGGTTGAATGGGTTTGTGATCAGATGATACCAAATGCTTCAACACAAAGCCCGTTGCCTTTTTGGCACATTAACAATTTATTTAAGCATATAACTTGGGCAAAGATTGTTTGACCATTGCTCTCTAGGTAGTGATTTCATTTTGTACTTACAAAGTAGTCAATAAAGTTAGAATATAAGAGAAATTAATTAATCACATATAACTTGGGCAAAGATTGTTTGTATTGATTTCATTTTGTACTTACAAAGTAGTCAAAATAAGTTAGGATATAAGAGAAACTAATTAATCAATATAGAGAGGGGTAGTTACTGATATACGTTTTCTTTCATTTTTTTTTTTAAAAGGACAGTAAGTAGTTTTTGGAAAGTGTTGCGTATGTCATTGATTCTTCGACAGCTTAGTCTCGAAATTGAATGCTATATACAGTCATAGCTATCTACTATTCAAGTTATATATGGATATGAGAAGAGGTTAGCCCAATGAGTGTTAATTAGTCAAGATAGTAATAAGCATTTACTGATTACCTTTTTTTTTCAACAATTTGAGCGAATATGTGTTGGGAGAATGGACATGGACCAGACCAGATGGGGGATTAATCAAAATTGACCTTCAATGAGCAAAAAATGACAAAAAGGTATTGTCTATGTTTTGTGTTTTTAATGATGAATGATTATTTGTTGCATAGTGGGAAAAAAAATTTTTGGTTCGCATCTGTCCATGTTAGTGACCATATGTAAATTTCTCTTATACTATCATATACCCAATTGCCCCCTTTGCTATATGGCCCCATCCTTTATTGTCCCTATCTATTTTTATTTTTTTTTTTTTTGCCAGTGGGTTGTAGAATTGTTTTCCTCTCCCTTTGTTCTTATCTTTTTTCTTTTTGTCAAGGCAAATCAGCCCCCTAAAATAACTTAAGTTTGATACTGTGCTTTTGATGTAAGATGGCCTTTGCTTCTATTCCTGTGATTGTGGGTCGTTAAACTTTATTATGGAGCTAAGCCTTATAAGAAGCCTTATTCCGGTGTGGGATTTGATCTAAGGAACGAAGGTTCTGGCTCTCTTTATTGTTTTTGAAATTCGAAGTCACTGCTCCTACCTCTTACGATTTCTTCGGCTGAGGAAAGGTAATGTTTTCTTTCTTTTGTGATTTTGAAGTGGAAACTTTCTAAACTTCCTTGCTCTCAAACTATTTGATGTTATGCTTATGAAGTAAAAAAAACAAAAAAAGATCTTTTTTGGTCTGTTTTAAGAATTTTTTTTTTAATTTTCTTGAAGGCAACTCTTTCGCGGATTGTTGCTGGTCTGATTCCATCATTTTCCAACATTAATACATGAAGTTTGTAAGTGCCCACAAGTTTCCTTGATGAATACATTTTGGGTGGGGATATTAGGTAAACTTTGTATAGTCATTTTTCTTTCCCTTTTACTTATCAAAATCTATTATTATTGTTGTGTCAAGCTATGCAAAATTTGGTGTGCAAATCTGGTTGTTTCAAGTGATGACTACTTCAACATTTCTTTTTCTTGCATGGTTGGATTATCATTTTGCTCTTTATGCAATGTTTGGTGATTACATGCCTTGAAGACGGAGAGCTTATTCATGGGGATAATTTCTGTGTTTCAATGTTGCATGATAGTCTTAGTTACATCTTGAACCTAAGACAACATTGTAAGGAATCGCCAAAAATTTGGTGTTCTTGAAAATTTCCATGAGTTATATCCTTAGGTTGTTAAGTTGTTAAGTTGTTGATTAAAAGAAGGATTTGGTTTTTTGATTATTCTGTTATTTATAGTAGATCATATTGAAACTTTCGGATACGTTATTGATGGTTTATTGAACTTTTGCTTTGGTTGTGTGGGGAGTTTTACCTTTATTACTGGGATTTCAGCCTTGATTTCTATAGGTGCAAACCAAAGTCGATGAACAATGCCCTGAACCCAAATCATTATAAAGTATAAAGGTTCTAATAATTTTTCTTTCAATTAATTCAAAAATAGTATGTATATATCAATGCTGATATGTTTATCCCATTTCTCCTCTTTCTTTCTTTTTTCTTTGTTGATGAAACTGACGGTAAAAAAGACAACTTTCTGTCTCCTTTGCAGTTTTTTTATCTCTTGATTTAATATTTAGTTTCATTAGAGGTTGTTTCTCTTCGGCTTAAATTGGACAGAAATTTGGCTTTTCATTCTCTTGCTTACTATTAGGCTTTCTTCAATTCAGTTTGTGTAGGGTAGTAGTTTAATTTAAAGTCTGATATATGTTATAATCATGTTTGCAAGAGTATGACCTCGCTGCAAAATTGGTGAAAATATTAGGTATATTAGAGATCAAAACCAAGATAAATAATTGGTGCCTGTTTTTCATTAATAGTCAATTGGAAACTTGGAAATATTTGAAGAGGAAGAGATAAGAGTGTTTACTTTCAAGATTCAGTCAGACTTTGGAGGAAGGGATATATACAGGCAGGAGTTTTGGGAGAGAGATGAAAGGTGTAAGTTAGACTTCAGGATATTCTCAAGTATTTCTCTAGAATGTTAGATAACTAGGTATGATTAACAATATAAGTCTTATTTCCGTAATAGTTGATGCAAAAGATAGGCCTGTTAATTCTTCAGTGTATAAGTACTATTTTCTCTTATGCATGTTTGGGCAAATTCTAGATTGAGAATTTCATTTGAGTTTGGGTTATTATCACTATAATATTCAAAAATAAGAAGTCCATGTTGTAAGAATTGAAGCTTTGAGTTCGCCTCATTACTCTTTCCATTGACTTCACATAAACCCTCCTCTGCAGCAATTGGGTTGGCAGGCTTAATCATGTCCCCAAAAGCCTTTGAAATCTCATGAACCAAATCAACAATCACCTTTCCCTCTTCTGTTTTTTTGGCATGTAGTGGTTATGCAATGCTAACAAGTCTTCTCATGAGCCAAGATTGATATTAAAGTATGTTTCTTAGCTAGAATTTTTTATATAAACAAAAAGTACCCCATCAATGCGTGGTGACTTGTGGTCAATTTTGGCACCCTAACATTAACAATTTCTTCTACCAGCACAAAAAGGAGAAAAGAATACCTTCTCCTAACTTGAGGTCCACCATCCCCTAGCACAGCTGTTCCCAGTGGTAAAGTTGAAGATGGTGAGAGTTGCTTCAAGGATAAGAGCAATGTAGATGAAGAAAATCAGACGGTGAGCTATCATACAACACTCTTTATTGTCATTGTTTGGTCAAGGCTCTCACTTTTTGTAGGAAACAAATGAATAAATCATTAGACAAATGGAATGCAAGGTTTCTCATATTATAATTATTATAGTGTTAACCACAGCTACCTCATATTATAATTATGCCGTAGCTTTCATATTTGAAATGTTATATTATATAATTATTATAATTATTTCCAAAACAGCGCAAGTGAGATAGTTTTCAAGTTCCCGAGCTCCTCCATATATGTGGGGGGATTCAGGTATTTATAGTTTTGCATTGTTATTCTAGGGTTGTTTGTTATGATTGTTAAACCTTTTGGTAATATATTTGTAGGACCTCTAAAATTTAGTGTCTTGATTAAGTACTTAGATTTAGTGATTATATTGGTGGTCATGAGACCTTAACTTAATTCTCCCTTTGCTGCAGCATATTATGCCTCCCTATGGCACCCCATTACATCCTTATGTTGCCATGTATCCTCCTGGTGGAATATACGCGCATCCTTCCATTCCCCCAGTATGTATTTTCCACATTCTTAATTTTTGTTCTAAATGCTTGAATAGCTTGATGTTTAGATTATGATTTAGAGTATGGCTGAAAAGCTGGAAATTTTAATGTTCAGCATCCTTGAGTGTTTCTCCGACAATATCTGAGTTGAATTCATTTGAATTTTATTGATTGTCTGAATGGTGACTCTAAATTATTTGGAATAGTATAGTGTGTTTGTTTGGTAAGGATGAAGGCATCATTGCATTTTATGTTCTCAATTGATGATAAAATGTTTCAGTATTAAGACTTCTTTTGGGGGGTGGTTCTGTTTCTGTAGTTGTTTTAGATGTTCAATGTTAATTTTTGAGCACTCTGGATTTTGATTTTGATTTTGCCTTTGGAGGAATTGGGTTTTGATTCGAGGTTTTGTTTATTTGTTTAGTTGCTTGGAAAATGTAGGCAAATGTTGCTGGTTGGTAAGGTTTCTGCAAAAGTGTCTAATTATGCGTACTTCGATGGATAAGGCAAGCATTTTATGACTAATTAAACTAACCATAGTTATTAAATGTTTGGTGAGATGTTACTCACCTCCGATGGACTGTGAGGTTATTGACAATTACCATGTTCTGTCCAATTATTAGATTTGTGTTTATTTGTGAGTCATATCCTTTGAAAGCTGATATCAACCTATATTGTGTTCTGAATGTTACTTAGTTTTCCTCAAGTCTAATCCTGAAGTGTTAGTATTCATCCTAAGCTAATGTATAGTTATCATCCTAAGCTAAAAGTCTGCATTTTTTCTTTTCTGTGAGAGTAAGATGGCTGATAACAAGTGTACCCTCTCACTTAATGAGCTAAAATATATATTTAAGAGCATAGGTTCAGATAGCAGTATTTATTGAGTAGAACAATGCAAACTGCAAGGTGTTGGTTCAATATATTTTTTTTATAATGGGAAATGGGAAAAAAAGAAAAGAATAACTGTTAAATGCCAAGTTACCCTAAAGAATTGAATGAAATGTTAAATGAAGATGCATAATTGTCTCATTATCTCCCGCAAGTCCTTTTAGGATTTATCAACAAATGAGGAGGATATTATGTTGGTTTAGTTTGTTCCTGGAGTTCAATTATAATCGGGTATTGTTGTTGAAAAATGCAGGTGGTGGAGAAGACAATTGGGTATTATTATTAGAGGTTTAAGAGCTCTGAAAAATGAGGTCAGTTTGCTTTGTGTTTTGCAGTACTTTTCCTCTTTTGTTTCACTAGAATATTTTCTGAGCTGTTTTGATTACAAGCACAACTCTCCATTAATAATATTTCTTTTAGTTCTCTCAAGCTATATATTCTGCTTTTGTGAATGAATAATGCTGATTTTAGTTTGTTCTTTTCTTCACTTCTATGTCCAAGGCAATCTCATCATGTCTAACAGTTTGAAGCAACATCCATACATAGGTAAAGACAAAGGTTGAAATAAGCAAATTCATTTTCTAAAGTCGTCCTAGAGTAAATCACATCCTTAGGTTGAAATAAGCAACGGTTCTAATCCCACAAACATGAGTTTATGTTTTTACGAATCCTGATTAATTTATATTGTTTTATTTTTCCTCATTTTTTGTTAATTGATTCCATTTACTATTCCTAATCACTTCAATTTTTGGTTTGGGTTTGTCTCCATTAGATTCAATTTGGGAGAGAGACTTCAACAATGTGAAAGCTGATTCATCATAGAGAAAGAAGGCGTTGGTCTTCAGTGCAATGGTGTCAAGTTGGGTAATATTTTTGCTCTCCTCTATAGAGAGTGTAGGGTTTGGATTGAAATTTTTTGTGGCTGTTTAGTATGAATTCTGGATATGTCGTTTTGTTTTCAATGAGTGTTTTAGAATTGATACTTCTCGCATGAATCAAGTGTTTCATTTGGTCATTATTGAATTTTTTTTCCTTGGTGGTGATTTTTTGTTCTTTTAACTTCTCATTAAAAGATAATAGACCTCTTAACTTCTTATTATAAGTTCTTCTATTTTCCACATTGCTATTGGCTTTTGGGTGTTGAACATTTTAACTTATTTCTTGCTCGTGATAGAAATGGGTTGAAGTTAAGAAAAGCGTGAATCGTATGAGTCTATAACATGGGCAAGTTTAATGCCAAGGGGCTGAAAATTTTTGATCCAGGTTACTTGAATACAACTTCAGTTCGGTCCTCGATTTCTTATATTGATGGAGTCATGGAGATGGAGGGATTCTTAGATACAGAGGTTACCCAATTGAGGAATTGGTTGAGAGTTCCACCTTCTTGGAAGTTGCCTACCTTTTGAGTAAGCTTTTATAAACTTGTAGACTTGTTCTTATTTTATGTTTTTGTGCCCTAAAAAATAAAGGTCAAATTAGTAAATCTTGGCTTAGGAAACATCAACTGACAAGAATAATTTTTTGGTTAATTAAAGCAACTGATTTTGAAGTTCAAATGGTTTGTTTTTCATGTTTCTGTTGTATGGTTACTTTATTATTTATAGCTATCCTTACATTATTTAAATTTGGTTTTTAAGAAAGAAGTCTCCCTTATGCTAAGTTTTGTTAGTGGCAGGGGTGAAAATCTGGATGATGATATATCAACCTTAAGCTCTTTGCTCTTTCGACTTCTTCTGCTGAGGAAAGGTAATGTTTTCTTTCCTTTTGATTTTGAAGTGAGAACTTTCTGAACTTCCTTGCTCTCTAACTGTTTGATATTATTCTTATGAATTTTTTTAAATCATTGCTCATAACGTAATTTTTCTATTTTGCTCAAGTGCCTACCCATACTTGGAACAATGAATTTCTTTCTCTACCTTTGCCTGGAAGGTTGTATTTACTGTTTGATGATTCATATGCTTTTCGAGGTCAAAATTTGAAACGTTTTTTGGTTTAGTCATGTTGTTCACTTAATGGAAAAGGAAGACAATAGCTTATCCCTGATTTTAGAATCAATATGAGGGTGCATTGATTTGAATGGATTTATTGTATGACAAAAGATTTCAATGGATTCAGTATGTCATTTTGCTGGTACAATTTTTTTTGCGTTCATTGGGAAAAAGTTTATGGTATTCTCTTGCTATGCAGATTGTGTAGGCAATTTGAAAGTTACTTGATAGTGTTGTGCTTCTATTGTGGTGTTGCTATCTCGGTCAGTATTCATACCTCTTTTGTTTTGCTTTGTAATTCTTCTTATAATTGTTATTAGCATGCATTTTATAATTACTTTGGTTAGTAGTATTATTATGTGACAAAACAAAACGAATCTTCCTCTCCCCCTCAATTTAGATAGTATTATTGGGTGTACGAGATTCATTTAAGACTTAGCTTGCTTCTATTTGGATAGACTTTAGGGCTGAAGAAAAAAAAACTGAAATTCAAAATAAAACTGAACAAAAGTGGCACAATATGAAATTCAATGTAAAACTTAACAAAATTGCAGACAACAAATAGTAGCAGATATGAAGAAGGTGAACGCATTAGAGCAGAACAATGTATCTAGAGTTGCTTGCCTGGATTAGTGGTTTGACTTTCTACCATTCGTCCCTTGAAAATGCATTTAATAATTGGATCATTGGTTGGCACCCTGACTGTTAGAGATCATGCCAAAGCGTCTTTTATATTATTTTCGTTTATTCAACTCTCAAATTTGATTTAAAATGTTGGGGTTTCATTATAATTTATGTTTGTAGTCACAAATCGATTGGGTTGTTGTTTCTGGTCTGATATGATGAGATTAGTGCTTAAATCAATTTTTCTCCCATTGATTGTGTTGAGAAGGATGTCACAATTTTGGTTCTTGCCCTTATGGTCTGGTGACAATACAGGATGTTTGGGTTTTGGGCAAAAGTTCATTGATGTTGTGTAAATCAATGTCATTAGAAGTGTCCATGTCATGTATGTTCTGTCTTATGATTCAAATATTCTATGAACAATGATTGTGTTTCATGCTCTTTATATAGCTGATTCGGGCAACATTTCTAAGTATCCTTCTCATTTTTTCCTGGCGTTGAGATGTGTTCTAGATCTTTGGCATCTATTATGAGGTGAGATTAATTGTTTAAAACAATTAATTAATTGTTTTGAGGTGTTTAGACCATTTATCATTTATATTGGGATGCTTCGGCTTTTGAAATTCAACAAATGATGTTGACCCCAAATCTGCAATTGGCTTACCAGGCTAATATTTGCAATTCTGGAATTGTATGCTTTTGATGACAGGTTCCATCTTAACTATTATGCCATCAAGAAAAGTGAAGAATTCTGCAGGTGCTTGAATACTTTTATTTATTAACATATGAAAATTTCATTGATTACTTTGTTGATATTAATTCTAATATTGTTTGATGTTCTCTAATATTGTATGATTCTTCTCTTTACTTTACCAAGCCGTTTTAGATGTCAACCAAATCAAAATTGAGCTTCTCTTTATAGTGTGCTGATTGGGTTTACATGAGTAGAGGATGATTATGGGAGGTATATGTGTCACTTTAATCTTATTTTTAATTCTTATTACATTACAAGTATAGTTGTTGACACTCAAGATCATACCAATTTACTCTCTGATATTGTTCCTCCTTAGCTTACATTTGAATATATTTAATTTAATTGTGTGATGTTTAAGGACCTGAAGACATAGCTTTAATCAAAAGGTTGCCTCACTTCCAATGTTTTGATACAAAAAAACGTATTAATTATTGGTCACGTTTGGCTATATTTTGGTCTGGGATGTGATCTTAGGCAATGAGTACATGTGCAGACTGCATTTGTTGTTGATTATATTGGTCTTCTTCGCTCTATCTGCATTTTATTAAATGAATCTCATCTTCGTTTGCAATTTAAGAATCAGACTATTGTTTAGATTACTCCAGAGTTTTACCATGATGAAGTATTGGCCCCTCCATGGTTCTGCTTTAATAGTTATTCTATAATTATTATTATTATAATACATCTTTGTTGGATTCTAACATTGATTTATATATATCATTAGCTGGCTTCTACGGTGGCACTTGGTTCTTTTAGAATGGCAGTAGGATCCGTCTTCACTTATAAGTAGAGGAAAATAATTCTTGGCAACTCGATTTGATCTCCATACTAGACATGTATAATTGCATATTGTTTGCAGTGATTGTTTAATTATTTTTTGTTTTACTGTGTATATTTTGAGTTATTTATTTATTTATTTTATTTATTTTGTGTGTAGTGTGTAACTTTTTAGTGTTATATGCATATGGACCTACTTTATTAGGCGTCTGATAGGCTGAAACAAATGTTCATCAATCAAGTATGTAGATAGGATGGCCGTGCATATTATAAGCTAAAATTTCAAACTTCTAAGCTCATTTGAATAGCTCAATTGATGATTATATATCTGTATTCCTTATCTTAATAGGCAGCCTCATTTTACATGCCAGCTTAAAAATCCTGCCAAAATAAATATCCAGCGATGCTAGGGCGGGGACGGGGAGTATTTTTGGGGAACGGAGTCGGGGATGGAGATTGTTTTCCATTCCCCGTCGGGGACGAGGAGTATTTTTGGGAAACAGGGTCGGGGATGGAGATTATTTTCCATTCCCCGTCGGGGACGGGGATGGGGAATGGTCCCCCTGTCCCGGACCTGACCCCGAAATATAAAATATTTTCATAAGTGTGTGTGTGCATATTTTTAGAATTCGAACTCTTTTGAAGTGAAGTATGGTACAATTATGACAGGAATCAAAACACTTTTTATATAAGATGTACAACCCAATATCTAGTTGTATCTAGTTGGTTTTTGATAAATCCTTAAAGCATAAAATCCTAACGATTAATACAAAACTATGCAAATTGGATAAATCGTTTGAAATGGTTGGATGGGGTGCTAAAATTGTGATCTATAAAAAAATTATATTTTTTTATTCATTTATTCATTCAATTGATAAGCCCTTTTTTATAGATTCATAAAATTCATATAAAAAAAATGAGAGATGAATCATTAAAAAATGAAAATGATAAAGAACACTTTTTTTTTAATTCTATCTATGAATTGAAGTCACGCCTAGCTAGTTTAGTTACAACGGAGGAGTTCTTTTCTAGTTTTAGGAAAACACAAACTACAAATTTTATTTTGTCTAAATTAAATCATGTCTTCACATATCAAATATAGTCTGATTAGTGATTTAGTTACTTTATTTACCATATATATATGTTTTATAAAATCACATATGAATAATTTCATATTTATATTTTAATATGTATTTTGTTTATTTAATAGTGTTGTATATATTTATTAAAAATATACAAACTAACTAGACTTAAAAAGACAAACTAATTATTGTTATTTGTTATGGTACTTAAATTAGTTAATACTAATATTATGTTTATTTGAATTTTTATAAAATTTGTATTTAATAAGACCATAAAGGATCTTTTAAATAATATAATAAATTTAGAATTTTTTTATCAAACCGGCGTACGGGGATTCCCCATCCCTGTTAAATCCTCGCGGGGTTGGGGATGGGGGACTTATTTCATTCCCCGCCGGGGACGGAGCAAGGGTTCCTAAGTCGGGGATGGGGAGTATATCTCTCGCACATTCCTCGCCCCGTTGACATCGTCTCATTGGCAAAAAAGTGGTCTCCTTATCAGATTCTAATGGATGCAAGGTCAATCATCACAAAATCAAAGTGCTTTTTTTTGTTGGTACCGAAAATCAAAGTGATTTATATTTACTAGTTTTCTACCCGCGCTCTGCAGCGGGTGGAACATTTTATTAAGGGATCTTTGTGGTTTATGAAACATAATTTTTTCTTTTCTTTTTTAAGTTGAAGGATAATTAAGTGAATTATAAGTTTTTTTCTTTTCACCAACAAAATTATTAGTTTACATAATGATAATTGAACTGCATAGAATAGTGACAGGTCTTGAGAAAACAAAGATTTTAAAATTTGTTTTTACATAATCAAGATGTTCGAGTTGTTCATAACAGCAATCGCAGCTCATCAAGTCTACATCTATCCCTATTTCTACATTATGTAAAGAAAACTTTTAGCTACAAAGATTCCCAAGGAAGCCAGTATAACTCAGGAGTGATTGTACTTGTGGATCGATAGCCATGGCAGCTGATGCATCTCATCTACACCATCCAACTTAGCTGATAATCTGTCCATCTCCCCCACTATTTCTTGCTGATAGAAAGGAAGGTTATTAAGTACAATAAAGACAGAGCAGTGAACAAAAAGCTGATATCTTTTTAACATTTTGACAGAAAATATATATGTAGATGTAGATGTAATGTGGACCTCATCAAGACAGCGAGAAGACTTGGAAGGAACTTCAGTAACCTCCATCCCAAGGGCATCAATTTTGGAACATAATTCAACTTCTTCCTCATCATTTAATGCTTCTGCCTCTCAAAAGCACCATATCTCCTGCTCCTTTTGCTAATGACAGATAACACACCGAAAATTGCATGGCAAAGCTTTCTTGCGAGAAAACAAAGCCTTTTGAAGACATCAACAGCGTCATGAAAGGAGAACACAATAGTTTTAAACAAAGAAAGACAACACACATGCAAGGCTTCACACATAAGCAACTTTAATGAACACATCAGCAAATGATGCCATTCTAAATATCATTCACATGCAAGAATAAGAATAGCCAGGAAAACTGAAAGGAAATGGGAGAAAATGAAAAGTGGTCTCCATA
>AWWV01010642.1:0-30777 GCA_001974805.1 Corchorus capsularis | reverse complement strand
GTTATGAGACCAGAGTTTTTGTACTTCCAATCTTAACATGAGTAAATTGGCCTACAACAGCAGAAGAAATGTAAGTGGATTGCAACTGGTCAGCAACTTTTGAAACAGAAAATCTTGAAAACAAAAGGTTACTATATATTAAAAAGACAACAGATTATAACAGTAGACCAAAAGAAACAAAAGTTTTAAAAATTAAAAAAACATTAATTTTTAATACCACACTAAAGACGCTCTGAAATTATTGCTTGTTTTTGTGCAAATTGTGCAAGCTCAGAGATGTGTTTCAACCTCAATATCATTTATCTGCACAAGTAAAAGATATAAAAATTTACATCAGCAACTTCAAAAACTTATTTAGATGAAGAAGAGATTTCTATAGATATATATAAATTCACAAAAGATGTATTAATAGTCTGAACTCTCACAGAAAAATTCCTATTCAATCATTCTTTGTGTTTAAAAGTGAAAGATTTTAGACATCAAATTCACTGGTTCATTCCATATATTGCAGACCAAGAAACCTTAATATGATCAAACCGAAACTACATACCTTGAAGTTCCATTTTTGTTGTTTCTTTTTTCCCCTGCTTCGTACCTAAATGGGATGAGAGTTTCCCTGGACAGATAAACACAAAAGCATCATTTTCTGTATTTTTAACAATTCAAAAGCAATAAAGTAAAACATACCAAAATTGAACAAACCTCTTCTCTTCTTATCAAGCTACCATTTTAAGGGGCTGTTTTTGTCACAATTCCTACACCAAAATTAAAAACCAACATCACTCCAAATAAAAAGTAAAGTGTAATGTTAATTTCGTTCTAACCGACTAACACAGGTAATACGTAAACAAAATTCTTTATAGTCCAAGCCTTTTTCACCACTGTGAAAAAACCCAAAACAAAAAAGACACTCGTCATCAATTAATATGAACTTGAAGAGGCAAAATAGAATGCAAAAATCATATTAACTTGAAGAGGCAAAATAGAAAACAAACGCAAAAGTGACATTAAATGGGAAGAGCAAAGACAGAGAAGACATTAAATTGGGTATTTCATCCAAGCATAGAAACAAACATGTAGAATGCTGCAGTATGCTCAAATGATGTGAAAATGAAAAAAATTACCTGCTCAAAACCTTGTAGCAGAACCACTGGCCATACTGAATTCCTGCAAAAATTTAACACACGATACAAAATAAAAATCCTCAACAAAATAAAAGAAGGGAAAGGAGAGCAGAGACAGAGAAAGAATGGTAAAGAAGCAGAAAGAAGAGGGAAAACAACAACAAAATAATGTAGAAAAACAAACATGCAATTTCATATTTGCAAAGCTATTGAATTATTTCACAAAAAAAGGCTTTTAACAATTAATTTATCACTACCTTTGTCGTCCACCTTCCCTCCCTGTTTCTCCCCTGTCAAAATTAGATAGAAATAATAGGCATTAGATTAAATCCGAAATTTGAAAAGGAGAAGCAGAAAAACAAAGATAGAACATGGGAGAAATTAAGCAAACCCTAAGCTAATCAAACCAGGCCCTGGTGTTTATTTTCCAAGGAATAAACCAAGATTAAAAAAAAGACTGGAGAGAGGAAGAGCCAGAGAAACGGAAGGGAGTGAAAGAGAGAGAACATGCTTCCTTTTTCTTTGTTTAGAGAAAAGAACACATGTTAAGCTTTAGGACAAAAAAAAAAAGAACACATGTCCAAGCTTAATGAAACGTGGAGAAGGAGAAGGGAAGACGTGGAGACTGGAGAAGGAGAACATGAAACGTGGAGAAGGGAGAGAAAGAAAATGAAGAAAGAAGAAAGGAAATCAGACAACGTTAATATGTTGGGCTCATGGGAGGAGAAAGCCCAACAAATTTATATCCCTTGACCCAATGAAATGAAATAAATTAATTAATAGCTAAATAAATGGAAGCAACATGACAAAGTATAAACAAAAAATAAATTATTTAGTTTTTAATTTATTGATAAATCCTAAACAAATAAATATAAATACATATAATTATATTGCATCATCTTAATTTTAATTTTAAATTAATCAATAAATAAGTTGAATGATCAAAAGAAATTAACAAAAATCATAATCAATTAATATATTATTCAATTAATCATAATTATTATATTCATCAATATGGCATTCAAAATTTGTTGATTAGTTTTTAATATTAATTGAAAGAAATTAAACAATTTGATTAAAACTAATCAAGGAAAAAACCAATAATTAGAACAAAATGAAACATGATTGATGATCAAAACAAAATAAGAAAATGTTGTTGGTACAAATTAAATTTCCTGTCTAAAAAACAAATCAATATCCAAATCATAGATCATTTGATAAATAATCAAAATAAGAAAATGTTTGTTGGTACAAATTAAATTTCATGTCTAAAGAACAAAATCAATACCCAAATCATATAAACTAATCCATAAACTTGAAACATACAAATTTGTTTTTGAATAATCCATGAAACTCATTAATCAAATTCAACTTTCAAGTCCTTAGTGAAAGTCATAGATCACACAATAACCTTTCAACCGACACTTGAAGAACCTCAATCGGACATGTGGACCGAAAATTACACGATATTAAATAGACCAATAATAGAAAGCACAAAATTTCGGAAACATTTTTTAGAATCAAAACATCAAAATTAGTTTTTGAGTCTTTAATGAAAGTTGTAAATCATTAAATTACCTTTCAATAGACTCTTGAATCACCTTGATCCGACAAATAGAGCAAAAAATAAAAGAATTAAAGCCAAAACATTAAATCGTCTAACCCAGAATTTGTGAGGGATTAAATAGCATAAAGCATAAAAGTATGAGGACCATTTAATAAATAATCCAAAAAAAATATTTGTTTATGGAGACCAAACATAAAAATTCCCTCTCAAACCCTCCACGAAACTCATTAATCAAATTCAGCTTTCAGACCCTTAACGAAAGTCGTAGATCACACAATAATCTTTTAACCGACACTTAAACAATCTCAATCGGACAAGTGGACCGAAAATTATACAATATTAGATAGACCGGCAATCGAGACCACAAAATTTCATAAGCATTATTTTTTAGAACTAAAACATTAAAATTGACTTTTGAGTCCTTCACGAAAGTTGTAGATCATGAAATTACCTTTTAATAGACATTTGAATCACCTTCATTGGACAAACAAAACAAAAAAATAAAAGAATTAAAGTTGAAACGTTCAATCGTCCAACCCAAAAATTGTGAGGGACTAAATAGCAAAAAGCATAAAAGTATAGGGACCACTTGATAAATAAACCAACAAAAAATGATTTGTTTATTATAAGCGGGGCCCAGTAATAGTAACTTTGTTTCAAACTTCCCAAAACGTCCTCAATCATCAATCTAAATAACGAAAAAACCAAGCACAAAAGTACCGAAATACTCCTGACAATTTGTTCTTGGTACATTCAATTCTCTTATGTTATAGATATCTTTCCATTATAAATATATTATCATAGAATTTTGGGTAAAGTTCCTTTGACAAATCCCACTACTTATATATGTTATCTTTTATCTTTTCTTATTTAATGATAATAACCGATCTTTCTAACTTATTATAGTTTTAATATCTCTGTTAACTTAGATATATTTTCATTAGAACTACATACTCATAGGAACTGTGATATATGAACAGAGGTTACAAACTTCCCTTTCTGAAATCCCATCACTTCTATCTTGGTGCACCCATTTCTTTTTTCTTTTTGTTTGTTGAAAGAGTACACCTATTTTATTCTTTTAAGGGTTTATATATAATACACCGTCAGTAGAGTTTAGTAAACTGCATAAACGGATCTTAAAGAGACATGTGTCCCTTAGGGACTATATTGAAATATTTAAAATTTGCTTAATTTAGAAAATGAACATGCGTCAACTCCACAACCCGCTTATGGAATACAAAATTTACACCGCCAATATATCAGATAATTACCCTTCTTTTAATACCACATCATTAATTATCATTTACCCGTAACTGACTATAAATGTGCAAACATTTTGATCTCCATGATCTAATGACCCTCCTTTTAATAACTTTAATTATTTTTACCGGTAACCTCTTTTTAAATCCTAAGCCCGCAGCGAAGTGCGAGGTGTTCCTCTTCCTTTTTAATTAATGGTAATAAGAAGAGGTACTAGTAAATTACCCCTGTTTATTAAATTGCAGGAGAGGAAGTTTTATTGTAATTAAGATAGGGACATGATCTTAAACATTAATTGTCCAAGCAACTTGTTGGATGTTGATTGTTTTAATTATCCCAGTTAGTTGCTAGGCGAAGAAAATTTGGACTGAAGATTCTTCACAGTGTTTATGTCTAGCTTGAAGGCCTTGGCAAGAACCTCTGGAATAATGGGTGGATTAGGGCCAAAGGTTGCATTTGCAACAGTGACTAAACCTGGGTTTTGGCTGTTGAAAGCAGACAAGGCAACAGCTGGGGTTTTGGCTATATTGTACTGGAAGTGGACGAGGCCCATTGGGAAAACAAAAAAATCTCCAGGGTTTAGGATTTTGTTGATGAAGCGTTTATTGGGTTCGGACGTGACGAAGCCAGCATAGAGTGTTCCCTCAAGCACAACGATTGTCTCAGTGGCACGAGGGTGAATGTGAGGAGGGAATAGACCGCCCTTAGGCGCGTAGTCAGTTCTAGCCATTGATAGCCCAAGAATGTTTAATCCAGCTACTTGATTTACAGTGACAGGAGTAAACATTGATCCCAACATATTTTGTGTGTTTGATTTACGGTTGAGCCCTTGATAATAGAAGTCTTCTGCTTTAACCAGCTTTGGGTCCTTGCAGAATTTCCCATCAACAAGCACTGCATGGTATAAATTATTAAAAATATATATGTTAGTTATTAGACGAATTTAATTTAATTTGTTAATAATTAACAAAAGGCAAAGAGATGAGTTATATATAAATATTACCGCCATCCCTGATGTTTTTGACTGCTACACAGTAATCCAGAAGAGGACTTGGGTCATAGGCAGATGCCAATGAAGAAGCCAAAGCCAAGAGACAAATTGCAAAAAGAATATGAACACCTTTCATTGGGATATACTGCTTTTTTCTCTACCTTAATTCCTTCTATCTGGGAGAGAGGTGAGAATCCTTGGAAGAGAACATGCTTTTTTATAGCCTTTGAGACGAGTCATTAATTATTTGGACTACTATAGTGATCTCTTTAATATTTGGGATTATTTCTTTTTTATTTTACCCCATTTCGGCATTTTTCCCCATTCGAATATTATTCACTTCTCATATATCCCAGATCACAATGTTTCTTTTGTTGTTTTCATCTAATGCAATTTAGCACATCTCATTGAATTTGGCAAACTTCTTCCGACTATGTTCATAAAAATATTTTCCACTTTCATTCTCTAAAATATTAAATAAATCATGAAGTAATCATATATGTACGTATTGTCAATGAAGATAAATACATTTTTTAGAAGATGAAAACGATATTGGAGAGCAAAATCTCAAAATAATAAAAAGTTAAAACAACATTGTTTTAATCTTCATTCCATTGTCAATTTTCTAAAAGGTGCATTTATATTCATTGATTAATAACATATATATTGGTACTTGATTTCTTTGTGTATATTTTAGAGAGAATGATGAAAATGACATGTTTTCATGCTACTAATAACATAGCCTAAGTTTTTGTGCTCAAGGAAAACTTTTATATAAAAAGTTTGGCCGCCTAAATTCTACCGACTCTCGTACATCACAATTAAAATGGCTATTGTTCCCTTCCCTCCATTGATGGATAACTAGTGCGCTATAGTCGGAGAACTCCATAAGTCTACTTTTGATAATTAACTAATAATGGAGGAAGGAAGGGGATAGGAGAGAAGGAAAAGTAGAAAAAGGAATAGGAATAGGAAGAAAAGGGAAGGAAAGTTCTATTTTCGCTTTGTTAATTGAAAAATGATGGAAATTAGACGAAAAATAAATCAAGAGTAAATTTTTATTTCGGTAGGTTGCTAGGGATTGAATAGTCATTGGAACTAATAGCCAACATTCGCACCAGACCAAATGTCTTACATAAGATAATAACTTTTTTATTTTTAGGAAAGAATATGTAACTCTCAAATTAAACTGAAAATTCAATAAATTGAAAAGTATATTTTGTTTTCGCTTGTAGATCTAGATTTTGATTTTGTAACTCGAGCTGTAATCTAGATCGTAAATCTTCTTCATAAATCTATGTCATATCCATCACACTTTCGTCGACTTCATTTCTATATATGTAACATAAAGTTTTTATCAACGATAAGGTAGTGAATGATTCGATAACCCCCTTTGACTGACATGTAAATCAAAAGTAAAATCATTCTATTTATAAGTCTAATATTTTCAGTTTATTGCAAACTAAGAAAAACAACTTAAAAAACAAACTGATTTCAAAATTTGACTCAAGCACTAAAAACCCTAAAAAATCGAAAGATCTTGGGAGTCTTTATGTCTTAACCGAAACAAAACTAAAGATTATTTAAGGAACTTTATTATAAGGACTTTGCTAACAGGTGCCTATAGGCACCGGTTAACAACATTTAAATATTGCTTTTTATTCTAAAAAGCTACCTTGGTTTAATTGTGTTATTAATGTGTTTGTTAAGATGATTTTTTGAGACAGGAATACCCTCATTGTATACTTGAGTTAAACAAACTATCTTAAATTTTCACCAAGCTGGTTTAGTCCTACTTAAACAAAACTTAAAATTTTTAGGAGTAAATTTTTAATTTAAAACCCATTATCATTGGCTTTTAGAAAATATTATAAAAATCATATATCGCCAAGGTTTAGATCCAATTTAAAAATATTTTATTTGTAAAGGGTTAATCTTTAATTTAAGACCCATTAGAATAGTATTTTAGAAAATATATAAATCATTTTAAAAATATTTTTGAATTACTAATAATATATTTTTTCAACCCAAATCTAAGGGTACTTTTGTCACAATTTTTTTACAATAGTAATTATTAGCTTAGAAATTAAAACCATCACTTTTAGCATTAATTACACATTTTCAAACGTAATCATTGTGCTTAACCCGTGCCTATAAGCACTGGTTAAGCAAACCCTTATTATAAAACAAAGGAAAAATAAACGGAGATGAAATAAAATAAAAAAATCAGATCCTTCATTCAAGAGGAAGAGGGAGACAAAAGATAATAATTAGTTTAAATTATTGAAAGTTGGGCTTTTAAAAAAGTTATTGAAAGTGCACCATGATCTCTTCCTTTCCCCAAAATTTCTTGAAGGGTTCTTTTTTGGGTAAAAAATAATTTTATATACTCTGGAAAAGATTAACTACCCCTTTCAACTTTCAATCAGGGAAGAGCTAATCGCCCCGTTTTCGTCATTTAATCACTTGGTTTTTTACTTCATAACCCTCAATTCACACTTGATAATTTTTGTTTGTTTTGGATCATTAAAGTAATCTGATATATATTTGGTTCATGCCCCCTGGATTATGCTATTTGTTAGTGGGTTTTAAATGAATTTAGAGATTCACACTTGATGCATTCCTTTTGATGCTAATTAGTTTCCCATTTTTTTTCACTTGTTTATTTGGAATTTAAATTTTAACGTTTCGTTTCAGTTGCCCAGTTCTACAAAAGTTTTTCAACCATTAACTGATGATTTTTTCACTCTAGCATTGTATTGTTAATTTTATATAGTTGCATTATTTCATTTGTACCCTAAATTCCAAGTAAATTTCTTGAGAGATCTACTTTTTCCAATAGTTATATCATATTTGTAACTTATATTAATAATTACTAATTGAATTCATGATACCATGGATTAGTTTCAAATTTTTACGACTTCCTGAGAAATGCATAATGGTAATATTATTATTCTATATAGTTTTGTCATATTACAAATATATGCACTGTAGGATTATTTGGTTCAAGACAATTAACTACTATTAGTAAAGGTTTCCAATGTGATTTTACAAAAAAAAAAAAAGGTTTTTAATGTGATGCAAAGACTGAAAGGCTTTTTGATGCGTAGTGTCTCTTTTGATCTTTAGATTTAGAGAGTTTTTTTTTTTTTGCCAAAAGATTTAGAGAGTTGAAAGTGTTTGCTTTTTTTTTTTTTGAAAAGCGAAAGTGTTTACTCGAAGAATATCAAGTCAACTTAAGTTTTTTAATGCTAAATAGTCTATCAATATTTCAATATTCAAGTGGTTAAATTTAGTATTTATAAATTAGTTTTTCAAACCTGAGAAACCTAAAAATACACTTGCCCTCGGTGCTCCCACCCTGTATCCGTTATGGCTATAACAAAATGATTGTAATGAAAAGACTTCGCAGCGCTAGCGCGGAGTAACCCTCTTGTTTAGCATTAATTACACATTTTCAAACGTAATCATTGTGCTTAACCCGTGCCTATAAGCACTGGTTAAGCAAACCCTTATTATAAAACAAAGGAAAAATAAACGGAGATGAAATATAAAAAAATCAGATCCTTCATTCAAGAGGAAGAGGGAGAGGGAGAGGAAGAGGGAGACAAAAGATAATAATTAGTTTAAATTATTGAAAGTTGGGCTTTTAAAAAAGTTATTGAAAGTGCACCATGATCTCATCCTTTCCCCAAAATTTCTTGAAGGGTTTTTTTTTTGGGTAAAAAAAAAACACCTCATTAATACACCAAAATGGTGTAATGTTTGCATAAAAAGTTAGTCTAGAATTTCAAAATAATAATTATGTATGTAAGAGAGAATTTGTATGTCAAAATTACCCTTATACCTATATATGTGATGAAAAAGGAAAACATTATAGTTAATCATTTCTTTTTTTAAGTTAAGAAAAAAAATTAATAAACTGTTTATAATATTTTCTAACCCTAATAGGGTCTCCAAATTTTAAATTTACCTTTTATAAAATTATAATAACCATTTTAGTTGGGGTTAAAGCTTATTGAAATTGTTTATACTTTTGTGTTTTCTCAAACCGTATGATAATGGGTCTCATAATCTAAGATTTACCCTTGAATTTTGGAGCAAAAGTTTTATGGATTTGGCTACTCGCCCTAATTAATAAGGTAAAAAGTACTCCCTCTGTCCCACTATATCCATCCATTTTTTAGACTATATATTTCTTGTCACAAATTATTTCTCTCATTTATAGAATCAAGACACCTTTGACTACGTTTTACAATTATTAAGTGTGGAAAGAGAAACATATATGTATTAAGTAAAGTTGGGGGTATTTTAAGAACCAATTAATTTTTTAATATTGATGATATAATTAAAGTAGACAGAAATAATGGGACGGAGGAAGTAATAATTAGTGGATAATTAATAAGTGTTTTTGATAGGTAACACGAAAAGCATAGTTTTTGAAACCAAACCAGCCAGTTGAACCGGGACCCGATAGCCTGTCTGGTCTAGAGAAAAAGCTATTTACCATTTTTTGACTTTTTACATAACTAGTCAACAGTTCAACCAGTTGGTTGAACCGGATTGGACCGAGGTCAAAAAATGGTGAAAAAATATTTTGGGTGTGGTGGGTTTCGAACTCTTGACCAACTATATTAGTAGAAAACATGTTTTTACCACTAGACTAGAGGTGTTCATGGGCCGGGCCGGGTCGGACTTTTGCTTAGTATTTGTAAAATTTATACTTGCCCAAGCCCGGTCCGGTCCGAAGAACGGGTCTCAACTTTTGTCCAAGGCTCACCCATATTTTTAAACACGTATCCAAGGCCTGTACAAGCCCGCCTATATTTATTTTTTAAAAAAAAATTATAATTAAAATGTTTAATGAAAAATAAAATTTAAATATTAAAATTTATATAATCCAATAACAAATTAAATCAAAATAAGTTTTAATAAAAAAATTAAATATTAATAAAGTTTTACAAGTTTTAATTAAGGTATACATATAAATTATTCAAATTTATCATTAAAAAATATAATTATTTAATTATATTATATTATTTATATATAAATACGGATCGGGACGGTGTCGGGCCTTCAACATCAAAACCAAGGCCCGATCCATTTTATAATCGTGTTTTATTTTTTGGTCCAAGACCCATTTTTCGGGCATAATATTTATGCCAAAACCCTCCCATTTTGCGGGCAAGCCTTCGGGTCTGGACGGGTAGCCTAGTCTACACTAGACCAAACATTTTTTATTGATATACATTTAACATATTTAATATTTATAACATAAAACCTTAAATAGCAAATAAACACACCAATTGAATCGGTCAACTGATTGAACCAGTTGGACCAAAATGAGAACACCGACCGAAAACTTGGGCGATTCAAGCCACGAGTCGGTTACAAAAACCATGATGAAAAGTGTAGTAAATATATATACAAGGGTAATTAAGAGTTTAGTCTTTTAATTTTAATTACCACAAAACAACACATACTAACACACAGTTTAGCCCCAATTAAATTGAACTTTTTTTTGTTATTAGGGTTTATCATATTTTAAACATCTAGTTTTAAGGTTTTAAAATTAAAAATATTTGATGAATTATCACAAAGCAAAATGTAACATAAAGTTAGTCCAAAATTACATTAAAAATTATTTTTAGGGTATATCTCCATATTACAAATATTTAATTTTTAGGGTCTTAGAAGTTTAAAAAAATTATATAAGGGAAATCTAATAATATTAATACTTTTAGAGGTAGTTTAGTGTTAAGAAAAGGTATAACTAATTACAGTAGAAATCCTTAATAATTAGGGCAATAATTGCAATTAAAGGTCTCTTAATGATATCTAGTGGCATCCATTAAGAAGACCCAAGTTTTATTCGGGGCTAAACTTAGTGGAAAGTATTAGTATTTTTGAAAAAAAATATTGAAAAATTATCTTTTATAAAAGAAATATAATTTTTCTAGTACATTATAGTCATATATAAGCAAAAGTAAAAAATACACCAAAGAAAAAGATCATCTGATGAGATGCAAAAGTCAAAAATACACCATCATTACATTTTCCTTTCTTTAATTACTAGTACTTCATTAATGATTCTTATTTCAAAAAAAAATTACTAGTACTTCGTTCGTAACATACATAGTACAAGATTTTTATTTTTTTCTTAATTCATTGGAGGGCTACCTTTTAGGGGGATGGAAAAGTGAACACGTCTCGTTTAGACCCGATCGTGGTTTGGTTCTAACCAAAAAATCGAACCGGAACCGTATTGTTCGATTTGATTCAAAGCTGAAATCCCAAATTTTTTAATATTATTAGAAGAATATTTTTGTATTTTTATGCTTAATATAAAATAATAATAATAATAATAAAATATTTCAATATTAGTATATAATATATGTTTAATAATTTTTTATGATTTTTTTTTCTATGTAAAGTGATTGTTTTCATTTGTAATCATTTATGTTCAAGTATTTTCATTTGAAAATTCATTTGTAAAGTGATTAGTTCTATGAAAATATTACAATTATTTTCATTTCTAAGTGATTATTTTCATTTGTAATATGTAATATGTAATTGTAAATTGTAATTTTTTTAATGGGGTTTCTGGCTGACGATTGATCTGAAAAACATACCAATTTGATCCATAGTCAAGTACTTGGTGTTCTCAGCATTGATTGGTAAGCCATTGGCACAAAAATCTTTTACTTGGCAAACCGAATCGCAGAGCTTGAATCGTTGCAAGAGGTGGAGACGTGGAGTTGAGATAGGGTGTGTTTAGTACACTAGTATACCACTGTTTGATCGTTTCATCACCGTTTTGGGTCCAAATGGAACTTAAGTGTAAACTCCGTTTCAATCGCTGCTCTAATAATTTCATCTGTACAGTACCTAATCTAATTTGTACAGTGTATTCTTATCTATACAGTTGCTAAACAGTGTCAATCACACAGCTACTGCACCATTCTACTAAACGCAACCATAGTAATACTCAGAGGGGTGATGGCGATAATGATAGTGAAACCTTTCGGACGGTGAATTTTTTGGATAGAGTTAGAAAAGGAATAGGATGGCCATGAGCCATTAAAGGAAGCATAACTATGTTCTCCTTGGAACTCATCATTTTGGCTTGTTGGATTTGGCATTGGCTTCCTTGCAATTTGAACTAAGTTGAACTAAGTTTATAATGTTATCTTCGTTTTCCTTGCAAAAAAAAAAAAAAAAAAAAATTGAACTATTATCATAACTATCTTCTGTAATTTGCTTTATAATATTATCTTCGTTTTCCTTGCAAAAAAAAATTTGGCATTGGCTTACAAGCATATTGTATTTTAGGTGATAAGATACAAGTATAATTTAAAGGCCAGTAGCATATGAAATAGGCTAAAATCTCAATTAGGGTCCTAAACTTTGCCAAAAAGGTCAAATAAGTGCCCAAATTATGAAAAGGTCAAATTAGTGCCTGAACTTTTCGATTTGGGGCAATTCAGTCCAAAATGTTAGATTATAAGTCTATTAAATGTAAATAATCCAAAACATTTTGGACTGAATTGACCCAAATCGAAAAGTTCAGACACCAATTTAACATTTTCATAGTTTGGGCACTTATTTGACCCTTCTGACAAAGTTCAGGGCCTTAATTGAGATTTTAGCCTATAAAATAATTCAGGAATCTCGATTGATCCGACTTATATCGCTTCATGGAAAATACTACTAACTACCAATTCTATAAGAATTAGTAACAAGTTATGAATTAAGAAAATTAGGTGGGAAGTCGACTTGTATATATCAAACGTTTTTGTAAAGTATACAACGGTTTATTGGACGTGGGAAGGGTGAGTTTGGTCCCCACTGTCTCATTAAAGATTTTTTTTAAGCAAAATTGTCAATTTTATTAATGAATGAAATCAGTATTACAAACACCGGGTGGTAAAGATCCGCACCACACATAGTTAACATCTAATTTTGCTAACCTATGTGTCAATACATTGACTTCCCTATTAATATAAGTAAAAGTACACCTATTGAATAGTTCAACCAAACTCCTAATTTCATGAATAAGAACCCTTCCTTCCCACCAACAAGTACCAGTATCCTTAATCTCATTGATGGTCATGAGGAAATCACTCTCAAAAACACAATCTAGAAGGCCAAACTCCATAGCTGCCTCGAAAGCGAACAAAATCGCGTGAATCTCTGCATATAGAGCATCAGCTACAAAAGAAATCCTCCTAGACTCGGATGCTATAATTTCCCACTACTATTTCTTATAACAACTCCTAACCCTGCTTCCTTTGTAAGATTAATAGTATGATTTTATGTCTCTCTACCATAATATTTTGACTTTTGAGTGAATAGCGGATTATGCCACCTTGCTCAATGTATGGTGTTGGTAAGTCCACATAAGATTAGAGCTTGCAAAATGAACTTGAGATCCGAAATCTGCTCGAACTCGATTAAACTTAAGTTGATCAAAGAAGTCAATGTTCCGAATCCGAAATTACCTGAACCCGAGGCAATCCGAGTCTGAACCCGAAATAATTTAAATTCAATAATAATTTATAAAATAAAAGATTTCATTGTGTGAAAAAATTACATTTCCTTTTAATACTAAACAAAATTATTATATATATATATATATAATTTATATTATAATGATCACAATTCAATGATTCAATCCCCAAAGTTAGTGGTTCAATTAAGGATCTATCAACTTTTAATTTGTTTAATTTAAGACTTTCATTTTAATAATTTGTTTAATTTAATGCATAATTTGTTTTAATTTACAATAATTTAGTATTAATTAGCATTAATTAATTTAAATTATTGTTAAACTATATGTATTTTATATTTTATATTTAATTCAGTTGATTTAAATGTTGCACCATGCACGCCAATTAATAATGGTCGGTGAATGTGATTGTTGTCTTTCCGAAGAAAGATTTTCATTTTTCAACGACTTGTCAAGTTTTCGGGACACTCTGATTGTCTCCGAAGATGAAACCGTTCTTTCGTTATTAATCATTTCATTAGTAATTTTTAACAAATATTCAATATGTATATATATATATAATAATTACGTTATTATATTACATTATCAATAAATTTATAATATAAAAGATAAAACAATCATTTTTGTTTAAAAAATCTTTTAAAAGAGCTTGCACTTGAACCGAGATAAGTCGGATCCAAATCGGACATTGTATATTGAATCAAAATGGAACCTGAACCCGAACCTGAGCCGAACCCAACCCGAGACGGAAACCAAAAATGCTCAAACCCGACATAGCCCGAATACGAAAATACACGAACCCGAATAAATCCAAACCCGCCCAATTGCCAACTCTACATAAGATGCCTTAAATATTTAGGTGCTTTTTTTTTTTTTTTTGCAATGCTGAATGGTTTGTGAAGTAAGTATCAATAGCTGAAGCTTAGAAGCAACTTAAATCCAAAAACACCTTCAACTCCCCCATTAAAATACTGGATTGTTAAGCACCGCCCCCTTTTACTAGTCAACCCCCCCCCCCCCTAATTGGACTATTTTGCCATTGGCTTTATTTTCCTTCAAACTTTAAACTTTTCAATTCTCTCAAATTCTCTCAACCTTCAAACTTTCAAACCCATGGCTATTGTGGCTTAATTAATTATGGGATGGGTACGTGAAAAAAAAATTCGAAAAGCTTTGTAATAAAAAACTAAAAAAACCTGAGAATTTTAGAAAGTTTTTTTTTTATAATAAGAATTTTATAAAGTTGAGACTGTTATATATTATATATATAGAAAAAGAATATGACCCCAACGGATTAATTGCACGAATGGGGTGCAAAATTTTTAAAGGACAAAAAAGAAATTAAAACAGAGATGAAAAAAAAAAGCTAATAAAAGCCTGGTCATGCGTGGACTGCGATCGGGCCATGGCCGGGTCGCACGCGGGTTGCAACCTGACCATGGCTCGGTCGCGACCCGCGTGCGACTCGGCCATGGCCTGGTCGAGATCTGCGCGCGACCGGGCCATGGTTTGGTCGCGACCCGCCTATTTTGGCTTTTTTTAAAAAAAATAAAATTAATAATTAGTTATTATTATTACTTGAATTATTAGTTATCTTGGCCATGGATCATGAGTTTTGATGTTGTTTTACTTGAATGATTTAGCTTTGGAAGTTTGAAGGTTGAGAGAATTGAAAAGTTTGACGTTTGAAGGAAAATAAAACAAAGGACAAAATAGTCCAAGGGAGGGCTGTAACTAGTAAAAGGAGACTGTATTTAGTAATACCCTTAAAATATAGTTACATTTGTCTTACCATCTAGAACAAACCACACATTACTACAATTAGTCAAAAACCACCTTTGACGCTTTAGGGTCAAAAAGTAAAGGTGGGAAACAGATCGGTTGGGTCGGGTTAAGGTCATTTTTGGGTTCGAGCCCACATCAGGTCGGGTTTTTTTCTGGTTCGAGTCAAATTCGGCTCAAGCTAATTCAGCTTCGAATCAATTTCAGGTTTGGTTTTTTCGAGTTCGGGTCAATTTCAGGTCAGGTTAATTCAGGTTCGGGTTGGGTTTTGGCTAGATCATTTACTCTTTTTTTTTCCTTTCAGATGACTAATGACATTTACCTTTTCAGTGCCTCGTGTAAACTCAAATCGACACACATGACATATATGACGACAACGTATCCTAAATCATGGATACACATTGTGTTTTCTAAAAAAAAAATGTGTCACGTGTAAAGTCAGACCGACACAGATGATGTATCCTAAATTTCTAATAAGTACTCCCTCCGTCCCATATTATCTGTCCATTTTTCCTCTAATAGAAGTGGACAGATAATATGGGACGGAGGGAGTATTAAGTAATAATATATAATTGGGAAAGTTAGCAACGACTAATAGAGTAATAATGGTTGATCATTCCTCGTGCAGCCCGAGAGGACAAGTGGAAAGCAAAATTGCTATTTTAATCCGACATTCGCTAACAGAAAACAGAGCTACTTTTACGGAGAAAAATTGCTATGGACATGGTACGAAACTTTTGTGGTTTTTCTGAGATTATTTTACTAATCTTCATTTCAAGGTTGTTTTGTTACATGACAGTTTGTTACCAACATTAATAAAAGTAATTTCTTTTACAAGATATAAAAGAAAAATTAATTAAAGAAAAATTAAATTTAATTAAAATTTATTAAAACTAAAATTTAAAAAGTGCTACATTTTTTTTCTAAGGGGAAACAAAAAAACGTAAGAAAAATAAGTGCTAATGTGCTATCAAGCATCAGCCTGTAGCTAAAATAGTTAAACATTTAACCAAATTAAAATTATTAAATTAATTAGCTATAAGTGGATAGGCCAGCGCTGGCGCGTCGGGCGTTCAGAAATCTACTCTTTAAACAATTTTCTATTCGAATTAAATTGTTTGATACGTAGATGTGTTGCATCTTTAAAAGGCTATACTATTAACATTGGGCACATACCCTAGAAAATAGTAAATATTAATTTGTACATGGACATATGCAATAACTTCAATTTTGTTTCCTCCTCAAAAGGGTGTAGCACTTAAACAAAAACTAAATTTACTCTTTCTTCTTCATATGGACATGAAAGGCATTCTTCATATGGACATGAAAGGCATGAAAAGAGGTTACAATTCTAGATAACTAAGGGGGGAAGGATCTATTATAATATTTATGTGAAAGAAAGGAAAGGATAATCACAAAAAAGGCTCAAGGGTAAGAACTGTTTTTTTTTTTTTCTAAAAATTCCATAATGTTAATTGAAATATATTGAATACATAATTAGAATGCATTAATTTGTTTATCATTTCTAAGAAATATGTTTATCATTATTTATTTTTTTGGTGAATGTTTATCATTATTTATTAATGCAATATAATTAAATTCTTAATTATTCTATTTATACTTACCATTATTTCTTTTCTTCTCCAAAAAAATTACCTTTATTTTGTACAAAAATTAAAAATAATTCCTAATTGGATGCTAGCTGTTGGGTTAAGCCATGATTTACAAGAAATGTGCAAATAAAAGATATTCAGCAAATAGGCAAATGCAGAAACATGAACATAACAGATTTCGTTTCAAAAACCAAATCAAGAAACTTTATTTTAAACAAAAAGAAAAATCAATACATACACATCTTTGATTCACCATGGTTGATGAACAAGATCGTTAGACTAAACCCAAAAATTCAACATTTCCTGTAAATATGGTTGGCTTCACCCTTACAATCTAAGCAAATCAACAAAGTGCTTGAACTTGCTACCCAAAAAATGAATGGAAATGCAAAACCCAAAAACAGCTTGTCACCACCACCATAAATCACCGAAAATATTCATTTACACACATTTTTCAGCCCACAAATGTTAGATTTGGCGATTGGAGGCTGTTAGGAGAGAGATCTAACACTGTTATTGTTGATTCTAGTCAAGATAGTGTTTAGATTTAACCATTGTTTTCAACAAACAAGCTTCTATGTTGCTGGGTATCGGGGAGGACGACGGACAAAATGGTTTGTGGCAGATCCGGTGTTAGATTGAAAGAGGAGGAGAGTTTGGGTGCTAAAGTTGAAGAAATAGAAAGGGATGAGAAGGAAAAAATGGAGATTATGAACAGATTTTTTTATATTATATATATATGTATATGCAAGTAATAAATCCAATTCAATGAGGATATTTTTGTCCAAAATGCTCAATTTTTATTCCTGGACGCGCGGAATACGTAAAGACATGTTTTTTACAACCAAACGGAGGCACTCCCCACCTACCCGGAATCCCCATTCTATTCCCCCTCTATGCAGCGTACCAGACGTGTAATTGTTTTGTAGATTCTTTAATTAGCTACTGATAGAAGTCAAATTTACTGCAACATCTCGAATGGTGGGATTTCTTAATTTTGAGATGAATAGGTAGTTTGAAGGTGTTAAGGATAGAGGTTGATATGGTGACAATAGTTTAAAAGTAAATAATTGATCAGGAATGTTAAGTACCAGTAAGGAAAAAATACATCAATGTGCAGGAATTGAATGAAAATATAATGGGAATTTAGAGTTTGTAGGTTTAAGTCGAAACATTTAAGGACAAAATAAGTCTTTAGACCCTTTGCACCAGCCAAATACATAAAATCAAATATTTTTGATGTATGAACCAAGACATTTAGATGGAAAACATCAAAATGGAAATCTGAAAAGCACATGCAGAGTGCAGAGATTAAAACATCCGAAATTATTAAAGTTTAAAAGGTTAATTGAAGCTTCTTTATCCGGTGGAGAAAGAAGCACGGAGTTCTTCATTGTTACTCACCCCACAAAGCTAGTATTTGCAATTGCTGGTGCAGAAGATCAGGATCCTGGATGAGAGCTTAAAATAAATAATTTGATTATATGTACAACCCTCATTGTACTCAAAAGTTAGAATAACTGTATATGGTATACCTTCACCGGAACTATCTTAGTTATTTCAGAATTTATGATAAATCATGTAGACTTGATTAGTCACCGAAAGGGAATCAACTTGCTGCCAAATGACACCAGCAGCCATTCCATTACATATCCCAGCCTACTGAGGCCCGAGCTTTACAAAGGACAATGAACTGAATATTTCTGCAGCCATTGCTAATGTAAAAAGTGCAATACTGCAGACGGAGACTATATGCAGTAATTACCTGTCCAGTCACCCATTTCATTGTTGCTATTTCAATCTTTAAAAAAGAAATAAAAAATAAATGGGGCTAAAACCAATTAAGAAAATAGTTTAACACACATAGCCATAGGTAATATTTGGGATTTCAAATGACCAACCAACCAAAAACACAACCTCCTTCCTCTTCCAGACGGTTCTCTAATTGAAGGAGCCCAAGTTCTATAAAAACCCTAGTTTCCATAAAGTATTTGTCTTTCCTAGTTCTTCTATCTTTACTAATAAAAATTGCCAATAAAACTGAGCAAAATTTCTAGCTTTATAAATGGATCCCAAACAATGGTTGCAAAACCAGATTCATGATTTCACGCCAAAGGGAGGATTTTTAGATAATAATAATGCATATACTGAAGACAATAAGCTGCTACCATCATGATTGTTATCCCCATATTCCAATTTCCAATCATGAGCTCACTGCTCCAATGAATTGAAAATGGTCAAGGCACTCTTTCAGATTTGAAATAGTAAAGACACTCCGACCAAAAAAAAAATAGTAAAGACACTATCCCTGGCTCTCCCTCAAATTTCACATGCCCCTCTTATTTTGTTTCTTCCCTCAAATCCGACTTACAGCTCTCATCTCTCCCCCAAAGTTGTTGCCCGTATATTTCCCTTCTCCCAAAGTCTGACTGAACCCTGAAACTACAGACCCTGAATCTCTTTCCCTTCAAATATTTCCAACCCTGAATTTCTGAAACTACATACCCTGAAACCACAAATGTGCCTTTCCTGTAGCCTCTTAACAATTTCGTATTTGTGCTGTCATTGACATGAAAAGGAATTATTAGGGGAAAAACCTGTTAGAAGTAGACGACCCTATAGCAAAGCAAGTTAGTAATGCAATAAAAAAGATATAAAAATTATCAAGCAGCCTCAAAATCAATGAGATATGTCTGCGAGTGAGAAGCAGGCAGAGTTTTTTATTTTTTTTTAGTGAAAAAATGAGCAATATATATTGATGCCGTCAACCTACCATCGATCTTAACAAAAATGTTCATAGAAAAACATAATACATTCATAATAATCATAATAATATACTTAGAACATCAAGCATTTAAAAGAAAGCTTACGTCCAAACATCCAAGGTCTAATTCTGAATTGTGAAGATGTTGAGCAAAGTTTTCTTCAAGGGCCACTCTGATCCATAACGGCCCACCATACCATTGTCTCTCAAATATCCAGGCAATGAGTGGTATTCCACCGGTTGCTATTTCACCTTTTTGGCTTTTTCCACAATCTCTTCCCTTTCCCTTCCTTTGAACTGCTCATTTTACATGTCTCCATTGTTTCAGCTGTCATATTTATGTCTTTACAAACTTGTTCCATTGTGCATTTTTCTACTGTCAACCAAAAATCAGAATCTATCAACTCAAAAACAACCCACAATTCATTCTACAGATATTGTATCCCAAAATATCTTCTTTAAAGATCATTTATTTTTATCCAAGTTCAATCATGATAATTACGCGAAAAATAAAAATTAAATCAATAAAGGGCACCCTTAATGAAGAAAATTGAAGAATCACCAACTGAGGTTGAAAACCCAGATGGCATCCTCCTATAACCCAAGATAAACCAAGAAAATCGGCGATCTTAAATGAGTTGAATGGCATCGACAACCCTAAACCCAAAACAAACTCTAAGTAATCCAAAAGGGGAAAAAGTTAATTCAAAGAGAGTAGAAATCAAAATTAACAATCTTCTCACTCTGATATATTAAGTATTCAGCATAAGATTTTGTCCTTTTCTAGAGTCATGCAAAGTAGCAAGCAAACTAAATCATGTAAAAACAGAAGCAAACCACAGTTTACAAAAGATTCATCCATTAAAAAAAATATGGGCAACTAAATTTAATCATGTAATCAATTATCATTTGTGAAAGGAGCAAATATATAAACTGAAAGCAATCTAAATATAACTACAAAAATAAATGTTACCTCTAAGAAGAGCTTGAAAGCATGTGCAAACTATTTCCAATAAATACAATTCTTGATCAAACTCCGGCATTTTGGAGCTCAAAGCCACCACCTATCACTCCTGGAGCCTCTTTGGCAGTCAAGATAGCTTCGGAGGAGACCTGCTTGATGATTAGAGGAACACGACCATCAATCTTGGTCATAGATTCACCAACCTACAACAAAACAAAGTATATGCTTAGATACCCGATTCTTAATGAACATTTGAGCTATTTTGGAATTTAAACCACAGTTCTAATCATCAAATGCTAAATACCAGAACTTTAATCTCATTCCATCTGCTAGATATTAGCAAATGCTAAGAATCATAGCACAACAATTAATTATATTAACCGCTCAGGATTCTATATTTATTTGTCAAACATTCTGCTAAAAGTTCTGATTTATACAGGGAAGGTGGAATCAAGCTATAAGGTGTAACATTCATCAAAGTCCCCATGCTCTTTAAAATTTCAATTGTAAACCACGAAAACAGCTCACCTATTAGATTTTTATACACAGGCAAATGCATGGTTCTATACCTTATAGCTTGATTCCACATTCCCAGTAAAAATATACGTAGCTTCCTTGCAAGATTAACAGATAGCAATTGATGTCAGAGTCCATATGCTGAAAACAACAATTCACTCACTGAACAAATCTCACTCATAAGATTCTTCAATCCCTAGGGAATTTATAATTAAAAAAATAGCAATTATAATTTGATGTAAGCAATTTCCACCAAATCAAACAGACACAAAAGACATCATTTGAGCAGTGTTAACTAACAACAAATAAGGAGAACCTTCCTTACCAAAGCTTTCATCTTCACAGTGAGGGAATAATCAGACTTAACAGCAAGTTGAAAGTCCAGTTCATTTGAAAGCTTCCCAGAGTCTAACTGCTCAAGAAAAGATTCAAAATTTATCTTAAGAAAGAAACAATTTGTAAAAGTAACAAAAAATGGGTATGGTGGCCAAGTCCAAAATCAATAGATCATCACAAACAATAACAAAATTCAAACACGTAACAGCAGGTTCATGTCAGCAAAAAAAACAAATATCTGGATTGCAACTCTCAAAGTCAAGGCTGAAGGAACTAATAGGTTTTAGATCCAAATAGAACAACATTTACTTTCATCGGTTGATCTGCATAAAATATACTATATTCCCCACTTGCAAGAATTATGGAAGCAGATAATGGCTGAGAGAGAAAGAGAGAGAGAAACCAATGGAGTAAAATCAATCACCAACCTGATCCTCTTTGTTCCAACAAACAATTATGCAGATGATTTTTTATCTAAAAAGTTTATTATCAACTCATAAATGGTTTTTGACTCATAAATAAAAATATAAAGAAATAGCTACATTCTAAAGCAGTCTAAAGCTTTCTACATTGATAGAGCAAAAACCTAAGTGAGTATACCAATTCTTTAGAGAATTTTTGTGCAAATTAGCAATGCTCCAAGCAAGCAAAGGAATAAAGCGAACCATAAGATTGTTATATCTAGTCTAGTCTTTAAGAATTTAATGTAATTAATCAATTTCATTAATTTATAGAGCAATAATGAATGAGAAGGGTTGCCAAACCAAGTTTGGAAACGCAAGTATACCCATTTTGGCCATATGCATCATCCACACCGCTCTATCAGTTGATGCTTTCACATTAATCATTTTTTGTCTTTAAGCGTGCAAATCTTTTTTTTTTTAAAGAAAAACTATAGTGCACATCATCAATCAGATCATATATATAATGTTCAATGCACCCAAGAAATATCCAACCACAGCAGAGACAGCAATAACTAAACATGCGGGAAATCTAAACTCAAGGAAGACCTAAAATCCTAAACTATTCAATAGCACACTCATTAAGAAATCATGCTAAATCCAAAAAACTATTCAATAGCATAAACATTAAGAAATCATGCGATCATCACTTGGATCCTCCACCGGAATATCCAAAGAAACAAAAGGGAAACACTAAACTGAGACTGAAGTACCTCTTCAGCAGAAAGTAAGATTCTTGAGCCTTTTCCTGCTTCTTGGCGGACGAATCTCACCATCTGCCGGAGCTGTTCTTGATTAAACTTCCGAAGAGCTTCTATTGACCAAAGAAAGAAAAAACAAAGAAAATCGACCGCCTCAGCTCAACCCAAGAAAGGGAGCAGGCAGTCGGCACCAAAGAACTCAGCTCAACCCAAGAAAGGGAGCAGGCAGTCGGCACCGAAGAACCAAAAAGAAGAGAGGCGCCAAATTGGGTTCAGAGTTCAGGCAATGAGAAATGGAAGACGTTGGGGGTTTGAGAGCTGGAGAGGAAGTGGCGAGTAATTTTAGGGTTGGAGGGTAAGTGGGTACCGAATAGAGGAGAAATTCAATTGAAGCAACACTATTCAATTGATTGCAATTGTTATTGCTACATCACCATAAATCACACCATAAACATGAACCATTCTATGACTATCGAACAACCAATAAGACGAACATAAGAACTTATATCATATTAATTGAAAAAGAGAGTTTGATTAAAAAATTCCTCACCTCTGTGATTACACCGAAGGTTCATAACCTGCAATCAGAAAATTATAACAAATAATCAAACAAAAATCTAGACAACTGCTCAATGCAGAACGTGAGGTTTTGATAGCAGAAATTACCATCAAGATTGGCATTTCTAGAAATATGACAGTGCATCAGGAATGATATCCTGAACTAAGACTTTCAGATTGTTAGCAATGAAGTCTGATGCCTTCAAGTGACCAAATTGCCCATCCTTTGGGACATAGGTGCTGAAAATACCCCCCATAAACGCCTGATCTCGCTGGTAGAATCTACAAAGACCGGAAAAAAGTGTTGGAAAAAATTAATCTGGATCAAATTATCTGAAAACTGTACCTCATATAAAGAATGAAGTATAAACACGAATGACAACAAATTTAATCACAATAGAAAGTATTACATCCATGAAGAAACCATATAAAAAGTCACACCAAATGTCAAGAAAGTATTAACATAGATGAAGAAACCATTACCACCCTCACTGAGAAGAAAATGACAACTGAAGTTAGGCAGATAAATAACCTGGTCAAGATGAAAGCTACCAAATCAGGGCAGTCTTAATCATAAGAGAAAGCTTATATGACAAACAATTACACTACATCAAATCAGCAAGAAGCCATAATGTACCTTCATCAAGTTAAAGCTGGTTCCATTAACACCAACCTGCAAAAAAAATGATGAATAAATGTTCAACTATAGTTTCATTAACACCAAATGTTTAACCACATATATCTTAAACATAACATAACATAAAATTATTTGACCAGACCTGATCTCAGAAACCTCTCCCCAGCAAACACAACCTGATATCAGAAACCTTTTTCCAGCAAACATAACATGAAATTATCTGATCATCAAGGATATACACAAAGACTCTGATGCCTCCAATGCATCCAATAACGGATTTTGAGAAAGCTGCGTGGGAAAAAAAAAACCCCTCTATTAATGCCCTGCCCTTTACTTGACAAACAGAAAGACATCAATGGTAGCTTTAAAAAACATATCAAATGATTCATCCTCTCAACACAGGCAGTCCATCAAAACAGTTGCAACATATCAGTACAAAATAATAGTAGATTGGTACTCAAAAGCAAGAATCGAAACTTTATAGACCGAAAAGGAGAGTGCAACTTAAAGAACGAACAAAAGGCTACCTTAAGAATTTTGAACATGAGTATAAAGAAATTGCAACTTAAAACCCAACACTAACCTGTTAGAAAGGAAGTAAAATGGAAGTGAACCATGAAAAATTAAAACCTGTAATATTTTACACGTATAATCCTTTAGAAGATCAAAATAGACACCAATACTTTTTTAACCAAGTGGAAGGAGAGAAAGAAAATTACATGCTGGATTCTTAAAGAGAATGTGGTATAAAGAATACCTTGATATATATAACAATTATCAAAATAAACTTCCAAATTGTTCATGTGCAAATTCAATCACGTAAATAGGATGAATCAGGCCTTCACACTTCATACTTTCTATTTATTATTCAAATGCATTTTAAGATGGAATAATAAACGACTAAGAGACAAAAGAGCAATCAAGAGAAAGAAGCTAGCAAACCAGTACTATATGATAAACGACTAAGATTGTGAAGTTTTCCTGGTCCAATCAAATGCATCTACATATATAATGATTTGTCTTGGTCTCAATAAGGTAAAAATATCATTGTTCAACAGAGACTAAACACCCACCGTAAAAATAAACTAAACATTGTTCAACAGAGACCTTGAATACCCACCGTAAAAATTAACTAAATCAACTATAATTTTCTTAGAAAAAAATAATACTCACGTCACATAGTCTGATAAGAGGAAACCTAGAATCCCCACAAAGTAGAAACCAACCAACGCATTCTCTCCTTTCGAATCACAAGCTCAAAAAAGCAAGGGCGAAGTTCCGGCAGTTTGTTTTCCGAGTGAAAACAGAGAAAATCCACCGCGTCAGCTCAACCCAAGAGAGGGAGGAAGCAGGCAGGCTGAGCTCAACCCAAGAAAGGGAGGAACCAGTCGGTACCGAAGAACCAAATCAGAGAGAGGCGGCAAACTGGGTGAAGAACACACAGAGAGTTGGAAAGGAAGTTGCGGATGAGGTTTGAGAGATGGAGAGGAAATCGCGGGTAATTTTAGGGTTGGAGGGGAAACGGGTACCAAATTGAGAGATGGGTACCGAATAGAAGAGAAGTGGGTACCAAATAGAGCAAATTTAAACTATTCATTTGATGAGTGTGTGAATAGTGAGGTAAAAGTACAAAATTGGTCCCTCAAGTGGAGCGAACATAGCAACTTGGTCCCTCAAGTGAAAAAATATGCAATTTAGTCCCTGAAGTGGAGTTAACTGAGCAATTGGGTCATTTCCGTTAGAAGAGCCGTCAATTGTGCTGACGTGGCAGTGACGGCGTCAACTGTGCTGACGTGTCACATGCCACGTCATATTTTTTGATTAAAAAATAATTTATTAAAAAATATATAATTTTTTTAAAAAAAAATTGGTGAGGGATCCAATTGCTCAATTAACTCAATTTCAGGGACTCAATTGCTCATTAAGTTCACTTCAAGGACCCATTTGCACATTTGCCCCTAAATTTTTTTTTTTAATAAAAACAAAAAAATTTCATTTTTCTTCTTTTCTATTTTTTCTATTTTTTTTAAATCATTTTCTTCTTTTTCAAAACTCGTGGTGAATACGATTAATTTATTAAATAGAAATAATAATAGATTTATAAATGATCAAATTGGTAATATTTAGTATATATTAATCAATTATATTAAGTTTCTCTTCCATGACTATTTCTTGTTTTAATCAGTCCTTTTCATAATGTTTTACTGAATAATAGTTAATTTATAAAACAAATACAAATTAAAAAAAAAACTCACAACCTAATATATAATTTTTAAGAAGAAAAGATGTGATTTTCAAAGAAATTCCACTTCCCACCAGAAACAAAAGGATAGTAATTATCAAAGTTATAAAATCTTTTTGTAATTTAACCGATGAAAAAATAATTTGATTTGTTTGATTTACTATATATTCTTTTTTTAAAAAAAAATTTAAAGGGCTAATTTTTCATTAATCAAGTAGTTGGATTACAAATATGAGAGGGAATAACCCAACCAGCCCTTTGGTCACCCAATCTACACTCAGATTTGACAATATTATGGGCTAAAATATTTGTCCCCTTTTTAACAAAATTAAAATAGATAGTATCAAAATTTTTAAAAAAGAAAAATCATTTTTTTGTTTTATATTTTTTCAAAAAAAAAATGAAAATCATTTTTTTTTGAAAAACATGAAAAAAAGGAAAAAATGATTTTTTATTTTTATTAAAAAACCAAAAATTAGGGGCAAATGTGCAAATGGGTCCCTGAAGTGAACTTAGTGAGCAATTGAGTCCCTAAAGTGAACTTAGTGAGCAATTGAGTCCCTGAAGTTGAGTTAATTGAGCAATTGGGTCCCTCACCAAATTTTTTTAAAAAAATATATATTTTTTAAAAAATTATTTTTTAATCAAAAAATATGACGTGGCAGATGACACGTCAGCACAGTTGACGGCATCACTGCCACATTAGCACAATTGACGGCTCCTTTAACGGCTTCTAACGAAAAGGACCCAATTGCTCAGTTAACTCCACTTCAAGGACTAAATTGCATATTTTTTCACTTGAGGGACCAATTTGCTATGTTCGCTCCACTTGAGAGACCAATTTTGTATTTTTACCGAATAGTGAGGGAAGTTTTCTCTTATTAAGGATAAGGTAAGATGTAATCAGTTACGGTTTCCTATCCTCTCACGAATGGCAATGGATTTATTATGCATTTCCATTATAACAGTTGCCTCTGAATCGCCCTTTAGTATGGGTGGTCGATAGAGCTGTCAAAAGCTGACCCGAATCTGAGAACCCGTCCAACCCGATTTGATTAGAAAAAGTAAATGACCCGAACCCGTCCGACCCGAGACCCGAATGACCCGTAACCCAGATGATCCGAGACCCGAATGACTCGTAACCCAAAACCCAAATGGCCTGTAACCCGAGTGACCCAAGACCCGTATGACCCGAAACCCGAATAACCCGAGAAGTTAACCCGAATGACCCTAGAATATTATAATCTAAAATTATCTTTTATTCAATAAAATTTATAATTTTACTTATTCTAAATCATCATTTATTCAATACAATTTATAATATTGTTATAATTTTACCTATTATAAATCATGATTAAATTTGTTAAAATTCATTATATGAACAATAATGATATGAACAAGCACTAAAATTAAATCAGTTATATGAATAGTTTATGATAAATTTATAATTAGTAATTTATTTTTTAAAATAATGAATAAATAATAATACTTAGTAATTTCTTGGTGATTTTATCTATTGGGTACTACGACCATACTAATAATCTAGCTGGTAATAGTTGTAATTATATTTTCATTGTTCATGAATAGTTATATTATTAATTAATTTATAATAATAATTGAAGTAATGAAAAAAATATGTGTGATTATATGATACACCGGCGGTGTAAATTTTGAACTCCACAAGCGGGTTGTTGAGTTGACACATGTCCATTTTTTTAATTATTTAAGTTTTAAATATTTCAATCTAGTCCCTAAGGGACACATGTCACCCTTCAGGACCCGCTTGTGTAGTCTGCTAAACTCCACTGACGGTGTATTATATAATTTGCCAAAAAATATATATAAATTTAGATATTACATAACTAATATTTTATTTATAATAATACACTATCATTCAATAGTGTTTTTACTTTTCATACTCCACAAACGGCTTAAAATTATTATCTAAGGAGGCACATACCTCACATAAACTAATAGACACATACCCCACCTGATAATTAATTATGTATTTAATATTCAAAACCTACATCACCTGATAATCAATTATGTATTTAATATTCAAAATTAATATCAAAGTAGGCACATATCAAGTATTCTATCCTTTAACCTCGCATATGCAGTCTGCTAAATTTCGTTGATAATAAATTATCTAATGTTTCTACTTATTTATAAAATAAATCGAACAATAAATATATTTTTTAAAAAAAGTTGAGTATTGAAAATTAAAAAATTCAATGCTGACCCAATTGACCCGAAACCCGAGTGACCCGAGGTCAAAACCGGAACCCGCCCAACCCGAGACCCGAAACCCGAATGACCCAAGAAAACTGCCTGACCCATTTGACCCGGACCCAGATGACCCGAACCCGTCCTACCCGCCCGTTTAACATCTCCGATGGTCAAGTTATCAACAAATGGTGGAATTGTCTTCTATCCGAAAATGCAGAAATGTTGATTACCACTCGAAAATTGGTTGTATGGATATGAGAGTAAGATTTTTTTTTCTTTTGTAATCTTGTTAAGTTTCTTCTTTTTATATTATTTTAATTCATTTAAGATATACATGTATTTCTGTTTAGTTGAAGAAAAGGAACAATACTTGGAAGGGAGATTGCCAAGTAGCCAAGAAACCAATGCTTAGTAACTTATTGAATCTGAGTTGCTTTTGAGTAATCTGTCATGTTTTGCTGCAAAGTTGTTGAAATAATAAAAACAAGTGGATCGGCCGCCCTAGCGTGCGAGCGTTTAAAAATCCAATATATTATTATATATACGAGATTCGGCTTGTAGATGTTTTGGACGATGGAGGCGCCGGTGAGGAGTGAAGCGATGACGACCACGCATGACCAAGCTAGAGATGGAGTCCCCGTCGGCTGTTTTGCTGCTGCTCCAAATTTTTTCTTCATAGCGCTTCTTGTTTTTCCTTGCGGGTGCCCCGCTCTAGTCTAATGTCTCGGATTTAGGCATTTAGCTGATTAGCACTTTAAAAAGGGCTGGTTATCCATTAACTTCAATTTTAACTTTTTTTTCCCTTTTTGGCAAGTGCTGAGGGAAAATTTTATTTAAAAAAGTTCATGGTAATAATAGAAAATTCAAATGTTTGGACTTTGGAAAATCTTTTTTCCTATATATCATGCGTACTATATTTTGTTTCTTTTTCAAAACAAAGTCAGTGCCCCAATGCATCCTTGGCTTGCTATATTTATGAAAAAAACAATTATGTAATTAATGTTAGGTTTGCATATTAATCTTATTATGAAATCAACAATATATAATATAGCAACACAATATTCTTTTTTTTTATTTAATGTTACGAAAAATATCGAAGAGTGTCAGTTATATACGGCAAATCAGTCACGTGTTTAAGTAAAGACACAAGTTCCATGGGAGGTGAAGTCAATATTATGAATCCAAGTCAACTTGATTGTGCCAAGTTAGCTGGTTTATATACTGCATATGAACTTGCCTCACACAATATATCTTCTCTTGCACATGAAATACAATCTTAATTTGTCACTAGTTTATTAGTGGAATGTTGTATTTTTAATTTCAGTAATTAAATTCAAACTTCAATGATATTCCCTCGGTTTTCATATTGAATGACCACCTTACTATTTTTGGACGTTCCAAAATAATGTCAACTTTCTTGAAATTGCAAACATTTTTATAATACTATCCTTCATTTAAACATTAACTTTTAATGGAATCCATTATTTTGTACTCACTTTTAAGAATACAATTGTAAAATATTCATCAAAATACCAGTTTTCCTTAAACTCCGTACCATTTATGAAGTGACCATTTAATTCGGAATGGAGGAAGTACTAAATACGATGAACTACAAAACCATACAAATTTAGATACATCAACCAATCTTTATACATGTCAATAAAGATGTTGATGCAATTCTTAATTATAAGCAGCAAGAGGAAGAAACATGGAAATTGGCAATAGGGAAATTCCTCACTTCCTTCATATTTATATGACTATTATTCAAACTTTCTTAATGGTAAAGAAATCTCGATCATTTTCGAGGTAATGGACCTAAAGAAATGATTCGTGGTCAAAGAGAAACTTGTATTTATTTGCAAAATATACTCCTCTGTTTCTATTTAATTGTCAATTCTTGATCAAACAAGTTAAACTTTGAAAATAAGGTAAATTTTCTATATACAACAGATTTACAAAGTGATGACGACTTGATTTGATTACCAATAATTAGGCCTTAAATCTACTACATAGTTACTTGAGTTTTGCTTAGAATCAATCACTTAAAAATTGAAATAGGGGATTTATACATTTATTCTAAAAAAAAAATTACTAAAAAAGCTCAAAATATACCCTTTAGTTAAGCAAGAGAAAAATTCTGGTCAAAGTTGGTTTACTTTTCTAATGTTGAAGAAGCCAAACTTTGACGAAGAAACAAACAATAAACAATTCTTTACATGTCCGAATTTATATTATATATATATATATATATATATATATATATATGAAAGCAATATTTCCTTCATCTCTCCTTCTCTGTATCTGCAGAATTTAGTCTGAATTGGTGTTAGAAGAAAAGGGTACTTTTCATTTTGCAAATTCAGCAAATAAATCAATCGGAAGAGAAAATATATGTCTACGAAGCTGAAAGAAGAAGAATGAGTTGAGAATTGCAGAAAGGATGATTTTCATCAGCTTGATGTTTCCAAGCCCCTGGCTTCGAACCAAGAGCAAAGCTTAAAAGTAACGAAAGGCGGTAAT
>AWWV01010639.1:0-29246 GCA_001974805.1 Corchorus capsularis | reverse complement strand
CCAATTACCAAACAAACCTAGGTGTAAGTTGTAACACTTTCCCATTACTCTAACATCAACAAACAAGAAAATTTTCATTCTAGGATAATTAGAGGTCATGCTACATTTCATTTCAACAACTATACAAGAGAAGCAAATTTCTACTAGTCAATGACCCAAACTTCTACTACTTGCTTTCGAATATGAAAGAGGAGAGACAGAAGCAAGCTTTTTACTCCACCATCTCAAGATACCTAAAACCTAAATATCTTGGCATGCTAAAAACCTGGTGTATATCCTCAAACTGCAACCCTATCTAAACTAGACGCCATTTTTTCAACCTAAACTCCACCATTGTCTTTGACTAGGTTCGCAAGGCTACCCAATTGTCCTATGATAATCCAAACCCACCCATAACAAGTAATACATTCTATTCTCTTCTAACTTGGCCAACTGTTCAATTCAAAGACAATAAGCTACAACACAGCATAACATTGAAAACCAAAAATCAGACTCACTCGCCCAATCAGTTAACAATATGCATATCTAGCAAAGCAAATAATTTCATCACCTCAATTCAAAAACTGCAATAAAGTAAATCAGTTCAAAACCCATTAGCACAAAATTTAGAACATAACATTAAGCCATCATAAGATTGACAACAAAGTCTAAATATCCCAAATGACATTGTAAATTTAACAAAAATAAAAAAGACCACTTTCGGAATTCCAGCAAAGACAACTAAACCCTAAAAACTTTTCACTCAGTCAACACTCTGCATAATATCCTCAGCAGTAAATTTAGTACCCTTATCCTTATCGGCGGCAGCTCTTCCTTTGGCCTTACGATCCAACAAACTCTTCCGATCCTTATCCAGCCTCAGCTTGGTGATCACAACCTTGGATGGGTTGATCCCAACATTAACAGTTGACCCATTAACCTTCTCACGAGTGATTCGCTCAATGTGGATAACCCATTTGCGGCGGTAAACCTGAACAACTTTCCCTTCACGGCCTTTGTAAGTCCCGCGCACGACTTGGACCTCGTCATCCTTGCGAACCGGCATGGAACGGACGTTGTATTTGGACCGCAGGTCGGACGAGAGTGGCGCACTCATCAGGATGCGACGGACGCTTGATGGCGCCGAGAAATGGGCCTTGCGGTTCTTGCGCCGAGAAGACGAGACGCGAGGATTGTACTTCATTTTTGCCCTTTCTTTTTTGGTTGGGGGTTTTCCGCTTTCTCTCTTCTGTGAGACGGCCGAAGGATGGAAATGAAGATTAGGGTTTTTATGAGATTTTAAGGGCGACCCGTGGAGGGAGTGGCTAGGGTTCTTCTTCCGGGTATTTTGGGTGGGCTTATGGGCTTCGAATAAAGCCCAATTTGTCTTTATTTTTTTCTCTTTTTCTTTTGAAAGATTGAAATATTGTTTTCTACCCTAAAAAAATATTAATTTCTTTAATATGATTATATTTTTTTTAAGCTGAACTTTGCAATCACTCTATTGAAAATTTCTCAATGAAAGAGTAAAAAGTTCAATAAAAAAACTACTTGATTGATCAAACACATGTCAAATCTGGATAGTCAGAGCAAAACCCTGAGATGGGAAAAAAAATAAAAAGACTACTTAATTAATTGGTGCAATAACATAAAGTTAAAAAACCTACCAAATTGATTCAACCATTTCGATTTAAGAAAAATGTTTCATTTAATTTTAATAACATTATATTCTTTTTTTAAATACTCAATTTTCAACTTTTAATCAAGTTAAATAAAACAATAACACTAATTAGCATTTGATTCTCGACAAAACGGAAAAGGAAAAGAAACTGGAAATAAAATGAAAGCATAAATTGTTGTAAGCCCCAAAATGAAAATGATGAAGAAAAAAATGAGTAAATATTGTTTTGTTATTCACTTTAGCACATAAATCATGCATCTATTATTTATGATGATTTATTGCCGTCAACCATATTGCATGATGGTAAAGTGCTAGACTCTTAATTCCGATGACTAGAGTTCGATCCCTAACCTCAAACACCAAAAAGTAATTTATGATATGGTAATTCTACACGTAATGTTACAACATACAGTACAAATCAAATGAGGGTCGGTAGGTATGAATTTGGCGGCAATACTTTTTACTATACAGTTTGCATCACAAGGCTAAGCAGGTGCTTTCACTTGCAGAAGATGATTCACCAAGAAACTCTGACCTTAACTGCATCAGCAACCTACCTAGATAATTCAGGCCTTCACCTTCCCGGCCGCCTCCCCAGAATAGATCATGCGGTGAAGCTTCAACTAAAACAGAGCCAGCAGTTGAGAGCAGCATCGAATTCAAGTGAGGGTATATAGAAAATTTGCATTTCAGTGCCCTATACATAACATCAATCTTGACACTTTCCCAATCCGATCTTACCTGCATTGCAATACAGAAGGTACCTTGATCAGGTTTCACCCATACTTTGAAGTGAAGAAAAAAAAAATCCACCCAACAAGAAACTGCAAACTCCAAGGCTGCATAATTTCATTCATGTAAAGAGGAAGCCTAGCGTGCAAGCCTCTTATAATGGGGAGTTCGCATGTGGTCACACACACATGCAGGCAGCCTCAACTCTTCTATCCAGGAAGACCCTTCCTATGGCTCAAGTATTTATTCAGTAAAACTATAGCATCTTAAACCATAGGAGATGATGGGAACAAGATGAATGAAAAAAGTAAATAAACTATTATGCTTAAGATAACCTTTTATTTTCTGATTTTTGCAGCTCTCAACTTTCCATACTGTGTCTAGAGAAGGATATCATACATAGGAACAAAATAACAGTCTAATCAAACACTGTTTTATGGAACGACACTAGGAACTTCTAGGCCTTCCAGGGGCTGTTAATTTGTGAATTACCAGAACTACAAGATGTCTCATAACATTGATGCTGTATCGAAGGAGTAAATTAAAGTATCCTTAAATAACCAATCAAACTACCACAAAACAAACAGGCACATACTGGAAGCACTTTTGCACACAAGGCCATTATAAGAAAAGACAACAGAAGAAATTTTATCTTTATCAATAAAAAGAGAAAAAGTAAATATTAGCTTGATCAAAATTATACCCAAAACCGTAAAATTGCAGTGCATCCAGCGATCTAGACATTAAGTATAGACTGTATTCAAACTCACATGATTTAGGGCCAATTTCTCCAAAGCCGTTTATTTGCTTGGGTATACAACAATAGTCAAAATGAAACTAAACCTATATGTGTCCATGTTGTAACTTTAGTGAACAAACTTTTAAGCTACAATAGCATCCTGAAGAACAAGAATGAGACAAAAATGAATCCTCTGATATTAATAGAAGGCCATACCAGATTAGGGTGCTGCCTCTGTGTTAACCTGCCCATTCGTGCTGCTTCCTCTGGACTTTTTGCCAATTTTATTTTTTCAATGCAATCCTGTGCTATGGGATCACCGACTCCAATGAACTTGCTTGCCTAAAATGCCCAGAGGTTTCATGAGTCTAAACAAGGTTAACTGTAATGGAGTTTCCAGTTAAAGAGAAATTACCTGGTAATAATGCTCTATACTTGACCAAGTGGCATAATTACCGTCTTCATCAGGCATTTGAATTGGATGAGGAGAGAAATTTGAGAAAGCACCATATGGATCCCATGTTTTATAGAAGAATATGATGCTAGACTCAAAAGGATCGACAGTTGGGTCAATTGCAAAGGTTTCATCTTCCGAAGGGATAGTTGGCGTTAAGTCCGGTATAGGCTGAAGAAATCCACTGATGAGCATATCCGGTCCAACCTGTGATTCAAACAGGAAGCAAATATTGTTACACAAATATTAACATAAATAGAGTCACAAAAATGTCTTTGTACAAACGAAAAGACAAATTGGGCATGCTCAAGAAATTTCATAATAAGAATATATTATTCCAATAATTGAACATAAAATAGCGACAACAATAGTAATAATACAAGCCTAGCAATATATTTTTAATTTTGTTTCCATTTAATTTGAAATGCACTTACGCATCTTCAAAGCACAAAACAAGCTAACATCAAACCATATTAGAACGTAGACTAAAACAGGATGCATTTTATGTTATTTCTATAGAAAATGTCTCATGCCTTCACAATAGGAACCAATAAATAGATAAACAAAAAGTCGTATATAAGCCTTTGAAGAAGACTTCCAGGATCTAGTTGAGGTAGAAAGAGGAAATAAACTCTGACTTGTGCGCCCATCTTGTCATAACCATATCTCAAATGCTCTGACTGAAGACGAAACAATCTCCTTTGTTTTTTCAAATCAAACTTAAAGTCACATTTGCGCTTGTTGTAGTTGCTGCTGTTGTTATAAAGTTAGTAGTCTAACCGTACTCTATACTTTCTTTTTTGTAGTTCCTTTGTTTTATTTCTGTTTGTTAATTATTGATTACCAATTAGAGCATTTTCAATTATAAACAGTACCAACAGGAAACAATCTAAGTGTACAAGAAAAAGAGTAGGCAGGGATACATATTAGTATGTTTCAAGATAAATTTTTTGGGTAAGAAATTTGTAGGGGAAGGAGGGAGGATACAAATACTTGAAATAACACCAAATACAGTTGATAAGAAAAGAGGAACAGTGAACAAAACTTTCCAAGATACCAACCTGCTCAAAGCAAACATCAATGAGATCTAGTGCTTGTGACATCTCAACCATCCCAAGTTCACCTACAGGAGTAGGTGCATTCTTCCCACCAATAATTTTAGGAGCAACAAATGCAAAAACCTACAACCAGAAGGTAAATACGATAAATAAATGACTGAGTCTCATAAGAAATCAATAAATGAATGGTTTCTTGGCAAAAATAAAGGATGATTATGTATCAGGAAAAAGAAAGCCCTTCCAATAGAAAATTTAAAAAAAGGGAAATATTGGTTAGTAGTGCCTATAGCAGCAGTTAGCCACCCAAAAAAAGTGAAAGCAGCTTATAGCAACAGCTAGCCCATAGCTGACCATCCCCAAGAAGTCAGGATGTGTATAGATAGAAAGTTTGGGGTGTAAAGTAGTACTATTATTGTTGATGACCTTTAGGTTCATTTTCGAGAAAAATAAGGACATTTTAAATTAAATAATAAAATAATAAAAATAACATAATACTGATAATGCTTACTGAAAAAGGATGTTCTATTGAAGGAGAAAGGTTGGCAATATACAAAATGCCAAATATTTAACAATAATACCATGATTTCAAATAACTGAAGGAGGCAGGCAGGAACCACTGAAATCCAGGTCCCTAATAATTCTTGACACATGGAAGTGACAGCTGAGGATGGTAAAGTCACTCAGAACAGCTGTAGAAGAGATCCAACTCAACCTTACTCTAAAAATCCCATACTAGAATTTTATTATGGCATTGAATTTTATACAACTGAAGAACAATAAACAACCAGTTTGTGTGTGTGTATGTATATAGAAATGATTAGAAACAAAATCAGAGAAGTTGACAATAACCTTGTGTATTACACCTGATGAAATGGCAGATGCAGCCAGAGTCCCTCCACATTCCCAAAAAATGGAGAGGTAGCCACGGTCATGGAAATATTCCATCACATCCCTAGGGTTTAGGATGTCAAACTCCACTACTTCAACTCCTTTGGATGCAAGAAATCTCTGGAAACTCCTCCTGGCACCCCTTTGTGTTACAACAATAGTGGACACCTCAGATAGGTCCCAAAGATTTGCTTCCTCGGGAAGATTGAGTGTTTGTGTCATTACAATCCGAATTGGCATATGCCCACCTCCATGTCTTGCAGTCAGTCTCGGATCTACATGAAGATGTAAATAAGAAGATAATATAGCAACATTCTTAGTTTAATCAACCACTTTATCACCCAAAGGACCAGAGATGGCTATTGCTGATACTTACTGTCCCTACGCAAAGTAGTTCCTCCCACTATAATGGCGTCACTTCTACCCCGCAATGCAAGCACCCGATTCCTAGACAGCTTACTGCTTATCCATGCTGCATGCCCACTACTTGCAGCTATTTTTCCTATTACCTCCAACAAAGATAGTCAGATGCATCCATGCATTTTAACAGCTACCTCAAGAAATATGATTATATGCTAATGCACTCTTCAACGTTAAAGAAAATATGGATGGCTAAATGAAAGTTGATATCTGTTTAATGCATAATACTCACCATCAAGGGTCATGGCATACTTAAGAACAGAAAATGGGACACGAGAAGCAGCTCTATAAATCAAAGGTAAATTGACAAGTAGACATTCCTTTCGAGCTTCCTACAAAACAAAGCTCAAATATATTAAGGATACTAACGAAAGCTGTGCTGATCTGGTAGGAAGCATTAGAATACAAGAACAAGTCATTAAATTGATTAAATGATGAACACAAGTACAGTTATGACCAAAAAGAAAACGAGCACAAATACAGTTTCAGCGAGGCAATATTTTCAACGAACACTGCTTACTCTTTGACTTATAATATACTCTTTCAAGCAAAATTTGCTCCAGTTCTTCTCCTTATACATCTGACATTAAGTAACAAACAGATCCTCCCCAGCCATTAAATTTTTTTAATGTTCCAGATACTTGTGATACTCTATATCAGCAAAAGTTTGTTATCTAATTCAATGCATTCCCAACATCAGGCATCCTATCTCTTTCTAGTCCAGAAATTCTGTCTAGAAGTCATAACCCAAATACGATAAGCAAGTTAGAGATCATTTATCAAGAAACTTAATTCCTCACAAAAGGGATAAAAGAAAATGTCGTATGCTTTGAATCTGCTATTTGATTTCAAACCTTTTTCAAGAGAACAAACACTTTATAATCTTCAAATAGCCATAGAGCAACTATTTTAATAACTTGATGATAAGGAAACTCTTCCAAGATAGATTTGTGAGGCCAAAGAAGCAAAAGAAGATAAAAAAAACATGCCCCAGATGCAGTTCAATAATGTACCTCCACAAGTTTACTTTGCATATCCTCCCCAAGAACATCAACCTGCAAACCTTGACTTCTTAATGCACGAATTGCATTGCCTCTCAGATGCTGCAGAGGATGCCTAATTCCAACAACAGCTCTTGTGATTCCTGCCTAATTTACAGAATATCAATGATCTGGCAACTGACAACAATATGAAGATTAAAAATAAAAAAGAGTTTTTGCCTATAAACTGATTATGAGAATCAGAAGCAAAATATCAGGAAAGACAAAATTATAAATACCACAGGATTAAAATAGTTCAGCTTAATTAATCTCATGATTTTTTTTTAAAGGGTATTGCTGTAGCTCTCGAGCATTCAGCTTCATTTCATCTCCAATTGTAGTGGAGTTCATGATACCTAAGAAGTAGGCCTCTCTCCCAATGGAATTTTGGTTCTGGCAATCAACCCTCCAATTTTATACTTTGAGTTCCAAATAATTCTAAACGAAACAGCAGACATAGACTATATAATTTTCAATTAATCCATCACAAGTATTTGGCGCATATGTACGCAACCTTATCTCAGGTTTTGACAAAAGACAAATATCAAAACAGATAAAATGGAAAAATGGACATTTGAAAAAGTTTGATATATAAAACCAAAAGGGAAGGCAATTTAAAACCTGAACAAGAGCAGAGACGGCAGTGTGATCTCCATGGCAATCCCCGGGCTCCATATTGAGGTAAGCAGTGGCGCCTCTACACCGTTCGCCGGCTGCCTCAACCGCCAGAACCTCCGCCGGCTTTGTTCCCTGGGCATAGAGGTACCCTTCTCCGGCCACCTCTCCTGAACGTGTGGCGATGACGCATCCGAAATTAGGGTGCGGGGAGGTGAAACCAGCTGACTTGTCGGATATCTCGGCGGCGCGTTTGATGTACGATAAGTCTTGCATGTGGGAGTTGTTGTTGACATTGGCGACTTTGCACATTATTATAGGAGAAGAGTAAGCTCCAACTGCAAATGAGAGCGCCATTTTTTTCTTTTTCTTTCTTCAAACTTCCACCTCTCTGTCTCTCTGTCTCTTCGGTTTTGTGAATTGTGATGTCAAAAGTCAAATTGTAACAACAGTCTGATCCATGCCAATTCAGATGATGGGCTCGTATGTAAGAACAGACTCTAAATTCTTGGCCTTTATTCGCCCCATTTACACCAAGTATTGACCGTCGGATCAAACTAAGACTTAATCTCAGCCATCCGTTCAACAACATGTAGAGTTAAAAACCTATTTGTCTCCACTTCCCCTCAATTTCCATGCCTTCCCGCCTAATAATGGAAAACCATTAAAAAAAGCACACCAGTTTTTGTTTTAAAAAAGAAAGATTATAGTAAAAACTAATTAACTATCTCTGGGTTTTGACAGACTTGCAAGTAACTTTACCTTCACTCTATTATCCTTTTTTTTTTTTTTGAGCAATGGGTTCTTCTGAATCTGCTGTATAGATGGACTATTAAAATGATTATTATGCCATGATTTTCAGATTCTTTGCATTTTTTTTTTGTCATTTGTTTGCAATGTTGCATTGTTTGAGCAATGGGTTCTTCTGAATCTGCTGGGTTTTGAGAGACTTGCAAGTAAGTTTACCTTTTGTTTCATCTGGTTGGTTGAGTTGAGCCTCGGAGATTAATTTTACCTGCTGAATATTTCAGGAATTCTTTTAAGGCCAAATTTAGTTCGTAGATTACTACTATTTTCTTGTCAACATCCAATTAGTTTATTTTGCGTTGAACCCATTTTCGTCATGACTCGGGCATTTTATATTGTCATAGTTTTGTTTGAAATGAATGAGCATGCCAATGAATGTTTGATTTTAAACCTTTTGTTTTTGCAGACATGGATTCAATGAATCTAATTAATTTAGATGATGATTCTAGTACTAAGGATTGTTCTACTGCGTGTTCCTCGAATAAAAGGGCTAAGATTATGCAAGAGCTTGGTGATAAAGTTGAAACAGTCAGAATCAGCTGCACTTTGCCTAATCGCAGAGAGTCCAAGTTGGATAGTTCCAATAAAAGAAATGCTTCAGCTTCTAGTCCCACGGGAACTAAGAAAGTAGACCAGCAGGTTTTTTCTGATATGTCTGTTCGAAATTGTCTCAGGTACTGCTCTACCTTTGCATCGATTCAGGACCTTTCGGCTGCATGTTGCCATCTAAATCAGAGTATCAAACCACTTTCGGCAGCTACAATCAAGGCTGAAGTGTGGAAACTACACCAGAAAATGAAAGGACAGGTTAAATTTGATTTGGAGAAGGTTTCGAGTAGGATTTGTTTGACTGTTAACTTTTGGACATCATGCACAACCACAGACTACCTTTGTCTCTCTGCACATTATCTGGATGAGGATTGGAAATTAAATGTCAAATTTATCAACTTTTCTCAAGCTCCATTTCCGAACTTTGCAAATGATCTGTGTGATAAAATTTACAGTTTATTGAATGAATGGGGCATTGGAAACAAGATTTTCTCTCTTACTGCGGACAATGCATGTAGCATGGGTACTATGCTTTTGTGCGAGCAACTTAACCAACAAGGTTCCTTGTTGTGCCAGGGTAAATTTTTTCAAATTGCTTCTTGTGCTGATATCTTGGATCTTATTGTTGAAGATAGTTTGAAAGTAATCGATGAATCTGTTTGTAAAATAAGAGAAAGTGTGAAGTATGTTGCTAGATCAAAACCAGTGTTTCATAAATGTCTAGATATATTTGGTATAGAAGGTTCAAATGGGTTGTGGCTGGATGTACCAAATAGATGGAACTCTACTTATTTGATGATTGAGAGGGCTCTTCATTATCAACAAGCCTTTTTAGCTTTAAAAATGTTGGATACAAAGTATACTCATTGTCCAACATCTACAGAGTGGACCATGCTAGGAAAGACTTACAAGATCTTGAAGCCTTTTCATGAGATGGCCAAGTTATTTCTGGATCCAATTATCCTCCTTCCAACATGTATTTCCAAAGGATATGGAACATTCGTTTGAGTATTGAGAAAGGGATTCAAAGGTACGAAAGCCACATTCAAGAAATGGCAAAAGAAATGAAGGGAAAATTTGACAAGTATTGGGATGATTATGGTTCAATAATCTCTTTTGCAGTCATCCTTGATCCTCGCCTCAAGATGCAATATGTGAAATCTTGTCTAAGAGAGTTGGGTGAATCTTATGCTGAAAAGTGGATGCATGTCTATGACCAGCTAAAGATGCTTTTCAAGGACTACAAAAATAAGTATCCTCATAAAGATGAGAGTGGTGATAGTGTAAGTGTAGTATTTTAGTTGCACCTTTGATTTTATTACAAAAATTAGCACGGACAATCTATAATATATGATTTGACTTTTGCTTGTGTCATTGTAGGAATTTCAGTGCATTTACCCTGGAGTGTCTGATCCGAATAAGTTGGAGCTAGATCAATACTTGGATGAACCTAGAGTTGATGTCTGTTCGCAAATAGATGTTCTGAGTTATTGGAAAGAAAACCAGGATAAATATCCACTGCTTTCTCGGATGGCTAAGGATATATTGAGTATTCCTATCACCACAATTTCTTCAGAATCAGCATTTAGCATCGGTAATAAAGTTCTAAACAGATGCATTAAACGTTTCCCACTTAAAGATATGGAAGCCATTTTGACTACTTGCAATTGGTTATATGGATATGAGAGTAAGATAAATAAATTGGATCCCTTTTGACTTTATAAACTTATTGCTTTCTCTATAATTGTTTATCAGAATTTGTTGATTAACTTCTTATCTGTTAGGTTATGAAGAAAAGGAAATGGAAAACGTGCATTTAATTGGATGTGAAGTTAATTATCCCAAAATGTCAGAGTACCTACGCTGGTATTTCATCTTCTTCTGCATCTTAAATCCCACTGGTGACTGGTGGATAGTTTGTTTTCTCCTACTAGTCCAGTTCCAATTGTTTTTACTTTTTTACTCACGGTGTCTGTTGTTTCTCAGTCGGTTTGTATAATATGAATTCATTGCAGACTTGTGGAGGATAACCTAGGATTGTTTAGTGAAGCTTCATGTGTAGGCCTCTCTTTTAGCTGGATATATTCTAAGTGCCAATGTTAAGGAAAATTACTTAGCAAACCATTTGTGATTACTGAAGGTTGACGAGTGTCCACTTTGATGTGCAGGCATACAGGTGAGTCTGAAGAGGAAGAAAAGGAGGTGTGAAGGACAGGACCAAACGGAGATGGAAGGGCCTTGGCACAAGTGTTATTCAACAAGCGCATCACCCCTTTAGATGTGTGGTGTACAAGAAAGAATATGATGCACAGTTTTCGAAATCATCTTTGGTTAGAATTTAGAGCTACATGTTGACAAGTCTTCTTTCTACAGAAGTCTTTGCACTTTGCAGAATGTAGTAAAGAAGTTTTAATCTAACGAGTATATTTTGAAAATGAAACATGTGCAAGATACTACTATATATATATATTGATCAACCAAAAAAGAGGACTAAAAAGAGTCAGTCAATCATGTTAGTTAATAAACTTGTTGACATCACAGAAGCCATAATTCTACTATAATCATTCTTCATTTTTTTCCCCTTTTTTGGCTTTGGATCAAATGGCCTGGGTGGATTTCATTTTGGCATTGGCCGCCTGACATTTAGTAGTAGCAGCAAAATGAAAATGACAAGAATGGAAACAGATTACAAGGAATCCGAATCCGAATCCTCTGCAATCTCATTGTGCCAATCTCTCATTTTCACTATGAACAACCAAAAAAAAAAAAAAACCTTATTTTCACATAATATAACTGGATTTGCTGTCAATCAACATTTCAACTCTAGAAGCTGTGTCTGCTTCTTATAAAACTTTCAAAGAGGGAAATTCCCATATTCATTGGCTCTGCTTCTATAGCAGCAGCAGCCATCTCATACCAACACAATACCCTAAAACATGCACCGCAATCAAAATTTACTAACCTAAACATACGCATACATTCTTCTCAACCACAAACACATACTAACCTAAAGATACTGAGATGAGATAGTACAAAAGCAACATTATTCCTATATATATAACAATAAAAGCACAAACCAACATTGTTTATTCCAAGTAATAATCCCATCAATCTTAGCGTCATACATTTAAAAGGCACACCAAATGTTGAACGACCTGGCAATTATGTCTCCGGATCCGGAACAGATAAAGCTACTTGGGAAAAGGAACAATTACAAGGTTGATCACAATTTTCTTTGTCAAAGTGATCAGAATCATATTATTCTTTGGCACACACTTATTCCTCTTCTTCTGCTTCCTCCAGCCAATTCACAAAGGGCTCCAATGCCTTCACAAAGGTTTGCCTGTACATTTTTATACATCATTTAGAAACAAAATGGCATGCAACATGGATAATGAAATGAAATTTACATTAGAGTTCTGGAATGAATAAAAGATGTAGATAAAAATGGTTCATTTATATATATATATATATAGAATTAAAAGCAAAAGCAGAAGCTGGTCAATGCTTTTATGACCTCAACAACTGGAGGAGTTTGATGATATATAATATAAAGTGAACTTAGCATTTATTCACACAAAAATAATAACAAGTGGAAAAAGACTGAAATTTGAATTTAAATCAGAAAACTGAAAACCCAGCACATTTGTTCCCATCAGTCACTCAAATGTTAAGCAAAACTGATAATAACAACACAAATGAATTCATACCTGCCCTTTGGGTTTGTTCCTTTACGGAACCAGTAAAGAATGGTGTCTTCTGCAAGGACATCCTGGTCATAGAGATTCCTCACAATCTCAGGGAATAGCTTCATCAATTTAGCATCCTCATAGCATTGCATCTGAACTTTATACATCAGTTCTAGCTCAAGTTTTCCGCTGGTGCAGAACGAATTTAACAGCTTTGCCCATGTTTTGACCTGTATTATAAAAATCAACAAAATGAACATTGCATTTGTCTTTGCATTTATTAAAATGTTTTCATAATGTTCTATCCTGGTAGATCCATTTAATTTGGGTGTACATAAAGACCAGACAAACATCTAATTCTTAGTGGCCCTTAATTTATGTGTGTGTCTAAATGCTTGCATGTCCTATGCTACATTGTGTATCCATTAAACAAGACTAAAGAGAAAAACAAGAATGACAACATCAAACATGTATTACCTGTCGCAAAGCTGAATTGGCATTCTGCTGCTGGTTCTTCCCAGACCACTGAACAGCATCCATTATTACATCCCAGAGAATCCGTACGATCTCAATATCTGGTAATTTAGCATCTTTAACACGTTGCTTGACAGTTTCAATGACTTCAGATATATCAGATTCCTCTGCTATCTGAGTTGTCAAAGCAGATTTCATTTCCTTCAGTTTCACCTCAAATATCTTTTTCTCATTGTATTCAACCAAGGGTACCAATCCCGCCTTGCTGAAACAAATAATCAGAAATGAGTTCCAAAACAGTCAAGCAACAAGGTAAATTCCAATCCAAACATAAACAGGCACTAAAACACGGTCCAAAACTCACAATCATATTTAACGAACCATGGATGAACCTTATTCACTAGATGACAATACAATAAAAATCATCTTACACGATTTTCTGTTCACTTAAAAGGGAAGATAAGATTTCAATGAATTTGAATCATCCTTCCAGTATAAAGAAAGCTCAATTGTTTGAAGAATGACAGAATCATTTTAATTTAATAGGTAAGGAAGGTCCTGTCAATGTCCCATAAAAAATAGACTTAAGCATATTCAGAGTGCCACAGGTGGTGGCCAGACGGAATGCCAACTTTTTTATTATTTTGGAGCATATCACCTCCATATACTGCACTACAACTACCAATCACAATTCAGAATTTTCCTGCAATCCTACAATTATGCTGTGTTGATACAATTATACTAGAGCATTTTGACAGGTTCCACCACTTATGAGTGTGGGCTCCTTGATGGACCCCACAAAATTCTAAATTGTGATTGGTAAATGTAGTGCAATAATTGTATGTGACATGCTCCTTTTTTCTCTTCTATTAAGCTTACACACCCTAAACATAGTTTCTTCAATCTTTCTAGTCTACCTTCCCTTTCCCACAACCACCACTGGCAAGGTTTATGGCAGTGCAAAGGTGATTAGGGTTCCTTTCTGTGTCAGACCCAGTACAGGAGAGCCAGAATGAAGCTCTTGCTACCAGATTGTGACTAGTGTGGACCCTAGGCCCTTACATGCCATTAGTTGGCTCCAGCCACAATGACGAAGTGACAAAGGGCAGTCCAGGGAAAAGGAGGAAAAGTGAAACTAAACCAAAAAAAAAAAAAAAATGAAAAGAGAGAGAGAGAGAGAGAGAAAATTGACCAGAGAGCATAATTATCAGAGAAATCAATCTATCTCTTTATTATTGTTGTTGTTGTAACATAAATTTAAAATCATAACACTATACTTTATATAGTATCAATTTAACCAATGAAAGAAATAAATCTTAACCTAACCTGAATGTGTGTACAAATGTAACATAGTAAAGGGTAAAAATTATCCTACTAAGCTTAAAAGCCCTGAACATAGGATATGATAATATCATTTAATCTTATCTCATTGTTTGTCTCATCTTACAGTTCTTACCTATCCTATCTCTTATCCTGCAAACCCAAACAACCTAAAATGATATTTATGAATCAGCCAAGTCAAAAGGAGACATCTACTTTTGCACTTCAACACGACCCAAAATTAAGAAAAGTTCGATTATCTTTGAACGATGATGAAGTAAAACTTAAGTCATTATCATTTCAAGAGCCTACCAATGTTATAGTCAAAATCAATCAAATAGCTCTTGCAACCGATAAAAAACTATGGAAAAGTTAAATTTGTACTGACAAATCATTTTAATCATGTTTCCAGTTTATTTATCCTAGTTTCACATCCAACTCAAATATAACCTCAGAAACAAATGCACACCAATTATCCATGACATTAAGAATGTCCCCAACTTTAACCAAAAAAAGAATATATCCAACTCAACAAGATGTATATATTAAAGAATCTCAGATAATCTGGACAAGAAAAATAATCATAAGATACACAATTCTTCTATATAACCGGAAAAAAAAAAACCTTACGTGAAATGCTCGGAGAATCCTTCAGCTGATCGCTTGGCGGATGGGAAGATGTCCAGGAGATTGTCATCCATCTTCCCTCGCTTCAGAAGTGAAATTAAGTCCTCAAGGCTATTTTCTACCAGATACTCCTTGAAGAAGTCTGTTACGAATGAAAGAACTATCCCTTTTGCCACAAGATTATCCTTGAGCAGTGGCTGGAACACAGTCTCAGGTGGCAGCCCTGATAATTTCTGGGAGAAAGCAAGTGCTGTGAAAATTGCGAGCTTCTTTCTTTCATTTTCCTCAAAAAGCTCCAACGATTGCAAGAACTTTCGCATAACATTTTCAAGATTCTTTATCAGAAAAGGCCTCCGGCGCAAGATCTTCTGTATATAGATAACAGATGGCAAAATGGCTTCACGTTTAGCCTCACACTCTATTATAGAGTAAGGGTGGCGCTCCCCCTCATCAGGTTTTATTGTGCCTGGCTGCGTACGGCCTCCAGTGAAAGCAACCTGCAATTGCCAATTTAGATCACTCCAAACCAGAATACAACTAAGATTAATTAAACAATGTCAAAGGGAAGCAATTAGAACCACACGGAGTTGAAAGCTTCAAAATTGGTCAAACATCAGAAATTTCTAGCTTTGATATTATTCATTGGAAAATTTAAGGCCTAAAAAGGTCTAAGTAGATAGGAGAGGACAATTACATTAAGTTATCTCAAAAGACTAGTACTTGTCACCCTATCAATGTAAAACTAGCACAAAAGCAAGAACAAAGTATAAAAAGCTTTCTTTACTACTCTAGTAGGGGAATGAAGTTATGTAAGCATTCCCATTATGGTCTTTACCATTACCAGATTTTATAAAAAATAAGATGCTGCTGTCAAACCTCTAGGCATGTATATAAAGTAAACCAAGTGTTAGCCTCATATCATCAGGCCACCAATCACCTAGCATGCATTTGCCACAATGGTGAGCCATATCCTATCTATATCTCCAGTACACATCATAAATTTTTAATTAATTATGCTAAAGATCCAACGATATAGCAGAGGACAATCAAATGTTTCCTTTTAAGTAACACAACCCAAACTTGAAATTTCCTTGTAAAATCAAGAAAGCTTACCTCGAAGAAGGTGTCACCGTATCTTGAGAAGTTAAGGTCGGAAGATTCGATGTTTTTGGCAATAAGTTCCTGCAATAAAGCAAGTGTTTGATCAGGGAGCACAAACAACTAATGAGAATTATGCTCAAGTTTAAACCTAGATGAAAAGATACAAATCGTTGCATAGTGGTATTTACCAGATCACCAGCATTATCCAAATAGATCTGGACCACTGCATCAGCAAATGCTGCAGGGTCCAGGGGAGCAGCAATATTCCGTTTGCGGGTCTTAATCCGCGTACCGCTGCACAACAGATAAATGAAGCATACACACATTTTAAAATAACATACAAGAACATCATGCACAAACACTTAGAAACTTCTTCTGCACATTGCCAGAGTATTGGTACTTCAAAGATAAGCATGCACTTCAGTATACTGGCTTGATTTTATAAAGATTAAACACTTCAGCATTTGCCCCAATGGCCACCATAAATGACAAAACAAGTTCTGATTTATTCAAAGCACTGTAAGCCCACCCAGTTTTCAAGACAATTAAACAATTCAGAATATAGAATAATTAAATCAACTTAAATTTGAATAAATAAAGGAGCACAATTTTGATTTTATTTATCAAACATAATAATAATAATATAATAATAAAGCATGTATCCCAGAATGACCCTACGTGAAAAATCAAGAAACAGTCTAACAATATAACAAATTAAAATAAGATCATAACATCATCAATGTCAACTAAATATCAACGAAAAGTTCATACTAGAAACCCAAAACATAAAAAGGTCCCTAGACAAAGATACCAAAATATATTACAGCCAAAAGAATTTTTCATTTTGGAAGAGAAACATAGAGGACTCTTAATACTAATCATTACAGATACTGAATTAATTTTCTTTTCAAGATAAGCTCCACCACGATAAATAAGTTACTAAAATGATTTGCAAATAAAGAATAACTTACCCAAGAGTGGGTTTCTCCTTCGAGCTGCAGACAAGCACAGAGATCAAACAGAAAAGCATTAGAATCAACTAGTTAGTAATCAAACTAAAAAGATACAAGATTTCTTATACCCCAACAAATATTATTTTTTACATAAAATTAATAATAAAAGATCAAATAAAAAAGAGAAATAAAAAAAGAAAAAATGTTACTATTCACCAAAGAAGAAAACCCAGATCAAGAAAACGAAGCGAGATTTATTTTTAGATAAAAAAAAAAAGCAAATCAACAACAAAAGATTATGAAAAAAATCTCAAAAAATTGCTGAGAAGAAAATTAAAATTAAAAAGAAAAAAGCAAGCCTAAAACAATGGATCAAAGCAAGAAAAATCTTCCAAACTAACTTAGTTTGTCTTCAAAAAAAAACCTAAAACTAAAAAGGAAAACAAATCTAAAAGAATTTTTTTAATATTATTTAATTAGTATTTAAAGTTGATCTTAAATCAAATCAAGAACTTTACAAACGAAAAACAGACTATAAAAGGAAAAGATAGGAAGAAATCAGATTCTTCTCTATGAAAATAGCAAGAATATCAAACAAAGATCAATAAAAGCGAATCGATTAGGTTTTCCCAAAAAAATAAATTACAGATCTCAGACTAAGAAAAGAAAATTAAAGATCAAGAAAGAGACAGAGAGAGTACCTCATAAACCAAGACGAAGAAAGGATCGGAGGAGAGGGAAGTCTCTCTGGTAATTTGGGAGATTTTTGAGAGAGAAAGGCAGAGAGAGAAAAGAAAGAAAGAGAAGAGTAGGCTGATTGATGGGGTTTTTTAGGACAAAGATTTTATTATATAATATAAAATAAAATATAAATAAATATTTATTATATGAAATATCTTCTATTTTTATTATGCTAGTCTATGATTTTTGCTTTTTTCTTTATTCTTCAATATATACCCCTAATAAATGTCATAGTTTGCTATTTGAAATATGTGTTTTTAAAAAGTACTACATTTTGAAAATTCAATAAAAAAATGTAATTATTATTTGGTATTTTTATAAAAGAATATGGTAGCAAAATAAAATGTCTAAAAAAAATATAAGTTGAATGTCAAAAAAAAAAAGATATGAGTTGAAATGGTAATAAAAAAAATGTTTAGGGAAATTTAGTCAGTAATGTTCAAAAACACTTCTCAAACGTTAAAACCAGGGTTGAGCGTTCCTCGGTTAAAACTGAGGAGACTGCCCGAAACCGACGAAATTCGGCCTGGTAGAGGCAGCTCCTCAATTTCGACGATTCCATCTGTCTTGACTGAGGAAATGGTGTTTTGGACTATCGGTTTTCAGCATTTATCATTTTGCTTAAGAATCGCCCCAAAACCGACCGCCAGTATTAGTATATAATATTTTATTTATTATATATATAATATTAATTTGAATTATATAAAATTTATATGTTTTTCATATTTTTATTTTTAAATTTATATATTATATATTATTTATAAAGTTTATTTATAAATAATAAGTTGATTAAAAAAACAAAACCATTTTAAGTTTTAGGTTTTATTTTAGTTTACAGAAATTCAAAAATCTCTCCCCTCTACTCTCCCTTGATCGTGTTCTTCAATTCTTCTTCTCAGTTCTTCTTCCATCAATTTTCGATCGAAAATGTAGTGTTTTTCTATCGAAATTTATGTTCAAACATTAATTTCCTCTTCCTCTCTTTTTAATATCTTTCTTCGAAGAATCCCTTGCCTTTATTCCGATTTTGAATTGAAAAATCAACCCAAAATCCAAACCCTAATCCTTATTTCCTTTCTTCGAAATCTTTGTTTCTGCCATTGGTTTCAATTTTGAAGAGTCGTCTTACTCTTCTTCAAGTTTTAATTGATGAATTGAAGTAGAAACCCTCAAAATTGATTCCAGTTTATAAACCCTATAGAGAAAAGGTATTTTCAATTCCTATTTATCTTTTCATCTTTGATTTAGTAATTTCCGTATACTAGTTTTTTGGCCCGTGCTTCGCTGCGGGGTCGAAAATTTTATAAAATGATCTTTATGACTCTTTGTTAATTAGACATTTGGATAAAAAATAATATGATATTATAGATTGTCAATCGAAATCACAATATTTCAAAAGCATTTTTTAGAATTGAAATATAAAAATTAGCTTTTAAGTCTTTCATGGAAATTGTAGATCATAAAATTACCTTTTAATATACCTGAATTACCTTAATTGGACAAATAGAACAAAGAAAATAAAAAAATGAAGTGTTAAATCGAGTAAGATAGAATTTGTAAAGGACTAAGTAGGATAAAATAGAAAAGTATAAAGGTGACTTGATAACTAATTCAAATAAGAAAATATTTGTTAATTAATGGAGACCTTGAAACATAAAAAATTCCCTTTTGAATCCTTCAGGGAACTCGTAGACCAAATTAACTTTCGGGTTCTTAATGAAAGTCGTAAATTATACGATAACCTTTTAACTGACACTTGAATAACTTTAATTGGACGTGTGGATCGAAAATTATATGGTATTAAATATACCAACACCCGAAACGACCAAATTTAGGAAGCATTTTTTTTAATTGACATAAAAATTGCTTTTGAGTCTTTCACGAAAGTTGTAGATAATGAAATTACCTTTTAATAGACACATGAATCAACTTAATTGGACAAATAGAACAAAGAAAAAAAATCTTAAACGTTAGATTAAGATAGAATATGTAAAGAACTAAGTAGTATAAAGTAGAAAAATATTAGGATCATTTGATAAATAATCCAAATAAGAAAATGTTTGTTAATGGAGATCTTGAAACATAAAAATTCCATTTTGAACCCTTCTTAAAACTCGTATATCAAATTTAGCTTTTGGGTCCTTCATGAAAATCGTAAATCATGCAATAACCTTTTAACCGACACTTTAATAACTTCAATCGGAGATGTGGAAAAAAATTATACGATATTAAATTAACCGGCAATCAAAACCACAAAATTTCAGAAGCATGTTTTAGAATCAAAACATTAAAATTGACTTTTGAGTTCTAAATGAAAATTGTAGATCATGAAATTACCTTTTAATAGACACTTGAATCACATTAATCGGACAAATAGAAAAAAAAATACAAAAATAAAAGTCAATGCGTTAAATCGTCCAACCTATAATTGTAAAGGACTAAATAGCATAAATCATAAAAGCATGAGGATCATTAGATAAATAATCCAACAGGAAAATATTAGTTTATGGAGAATGGGACCCACAAATAGTAACTTTTTCACAAAATTCCCAAAATACCCTCAATTATCAACCCAAATAACAAAAAAACCGAGCATTAAATGACCTAAATACCCTTACTCATTTGTTCTTCAAGTCATGGGATGAGAGGGTTGGATTAGGTTTCTTGTCATTTCACTTCATCCTATTATTGTTTCTTTAAAATGGGATGAGAGGGATGGATTGTGTTTCTTGTCATTTCACTTTATCCTATTATTGTTTCTTTATAATTTTGCATTATTGAATCACGAAATTGATTCTAATTATTTGGGTTTCATTTATATGTTAGGTTTTGTCGTTTTGTTCAAATTGGGTTCTGGGCTTCTTCAAATTGGGAAAACAAAGAAATTTGAAGGCTGCTTAAAAGGTTAGTTATCTCATTCCCATATCTCTTAGGTTTTTTATATTGTATGTTTAATTTTTTGGGCTTATGATGAAATTGTGATGAATTTATGATGTTCCTTGAGCTTCTTGAGTTCTTGGTATTTGATTTTTTATGAGATCAAATTAGTACATGCATTTTGTGTCTATTATGCATGGTTTTGATATGTTTTATATGTTATTTTATCCTCTAATAAGGCGTTTTACACTTGTAGACTTATTTGGAGAGAAATATGCAAAACAGTATAAAATGGAGCTATTTTTATCACACTTGGATTCAAGGCATCAAAGGAGCACTCAAGACTATGAAAACGCCACGACACTTGGATATGTGGATACATAAGGAGCTATGGATCGAGTTCTTCATCAATGGAAGCTTGATCTATCATCCATTGAAGCCCAAGGTGTTAACTTGAGAAGACTACAAGCCCAAGAGCCGCCCATGAGCATATATGGAGACATATGGTTGATATGTGTACACATATCGTCACATGAGGATGAAAGTCGACCACACTCTATGTCCAAGCTTAAGATGGATCTCTTTAGTCATCTTAGACCTAGTTTTGCCTATTAATACCTTGTATTCTATTAACCCTAGCCGCCCACTACCTTTGCATCTCATATATAATGTGCAATTTGCTTTTTAGTAGATCACCATGGTCGCCCACCTCTTTGTACGTAACTATGGTGCTTTCACTCAATCTAATGGGGGAGTAGTTCCCTTATACTTCTTATCTTTTCCCATGTAGACTTCTATTCATGATTCTATGGCGAGACCTTTGTTCTTAACTTAATTACATGTTTAATGCATTCAAATATTATCTCTGCAGTTTATCTTTATGTTAATGTTGGTCTGTGATTGATGTGTGCACCGTTAATTGCTTATTGATGTTAGCTATTTCTGATTTCTAATTGGCTGAGACCATCGTGATTGATGTTTAATTAGGAACTCGTAGCAAATGAGTTATATAGTAGCTTTCTTTGATATATAATTTCCTGAGATCTTATTTGTCGTGATTATATAGTGAACGATGGAACTATATGGTTTATTGCTATGTATAATTGCTTGTCTATGGGCTATGGCTTCACATAAGCTTAAGAGTAAGTGTGTTTTAGTTAATCACTTGGATAATGTTCGAGTTCTTTATGCCTTTCCTACTGTATGGGGGTAGCTTTATGATGAACCATACAAATTCGGGAGAGAGATGCGATGTCGATAACTCTATAGGTAAAGAATAGAGGAGTTGGTGCATGACTATTAGCTACCGCAACAATCTTTCCTAGTGACAAGTTATGCATTGCCGTTTGCGAAGAGTTGTAATATGATTTCCTACCAAGGTGTGTTATGCATGAATATGATATCTTCAGTGTTTAGGACCCATAGAATATGATAGATTTCTTAAATGAAGGGAATGAGAAGTATGATCGTTTATTATTGTTATTTTCTCTAGCCGAATTGCTTTCTTTACTTTCTTACTCTTGCTTCCATACGGATTACTTTCTTTCTTACTTATAATAGTGCTACTAATCAGTTTGCTTAGTGATTATAGTGATTCCCTTGCGTTAACAACCTTCCTCGTAAGATACGACCCTTGTTTGCCCTGTTCTACCCATAGAGGGCATTAGTTACTTTCCATGGAAAAACTTTCCTTAGGAGAGTGATTCTAAGGAGAGTGATTCCAATGAGAGTGATTCTAGGGAGAGTAACAATTAAAATCCATGGAGAGTAGTTTCATTGGTTTTGTTCATTAGTAGTTTCCATGGAAAATAATTTTATTTTAATGAGATGTACACTTTTCATGGGTGAGAAAAAAACTTTCTCTACGGCCATGAGAAAGTATTTTCTCAACTATGTGGGAAAGTAGGTGCCCTTAGAAATTACCTTCCCCCCTTATATAATCTAACCAAACCACGGAAAGTCTTTCCAGCCTATTACTTTCTAGGGAAAGTACTCCAAAGCAAGCTAAACAAACGCCCTCATAAGAGTAGCACTTGAACTCGTGAGGATTTTTATTTTCTGAAAGACTGCTAATTAAATTGTAATGACTGGTTTGGGAGCATCAATTTTGTTTCTAACATGCTTGTGAAAGTATCTCCCTTTTCGTTTTTCAAAGTTAGTTGAATATTGAATGGATTTTATATAGAATAGAATTCGAAACTGTTTTAGGTTAGTGATGAATGATCTAATATTAGGTTATGATAGTTAAATGGTCATAAACTGGTTCTTTAAACTGGTGCCATAATCGAATTTCTCATGCTGGTACTTTAAGTTGGCATTAGAAGTTTGTTTATCATTCCTTTCAATTATGTTTGTGTAATTTTTGCTTTCTGATGGGTTAGTAGAAAGTTTAGGAAAAGTTGGGAGAGATTTGCCTTCTTTGCATGCATTTCGTTTTTAAGAATTGCTTGGTTTTTCAAGCTACCATTTGTGTACTCCTCCCAAGACTTTGAGTGGATTCATTTCCTCCTTTTGTTGGTCTGTAGTCTAATGCATGATTTATTCCATATAATTAATATATATACCTGGAAAGCAGTCATTTTGGTTGTTAGATTAGATAAGTGGGGATTTATTGTCTTTAAAGCAAGTTTAATCAAAGGACCAGATAAAAAAAATCATTAATGTAGCTAGGCTTGTTGATTAGTAATTCCTTATAAGCTAACCTATTGTAGCCATGAAACGTGACCTAATTGGTATGAGAAGTTCTCATACTGCTTTTTCTGAATGTGCTTTAAAGTGATGACTGCTATTTTTGGTGTTGTTTTAGGCTACCTTTTTTTTTTATAAAAATGCAAAGTTTTTTTGCAATATCCTTTAGTCTTAGATTGCATGTTTACCTTTCATATATACAATATTTTGCAATTATAATCATTAATCAATTAAAAACTGTTATTTGATTTTGTTTTGCAATTAATCTGTTTTGCTTTTATTTCTCTTTGGCAATTATGTTTTACTCTTGTTGTAATTGTTGTTTGCCAATTCTGTTTTTCTTTTGTGCTCTTATTTTGTCTATGTAACTTATTCCTAATCAAATGCTTTTTGTTTTAGGATGTCAAAGCTCTGTGATGCTCTCACAACTGAAAATCAAGACCTAAACCTAGAACTTGACCTAGCTGCTGATGAAGGGGAGAACATTGATATTGATGTTGCTGCTCATGGTGATGGAGGAGGAGATAGAAATGAAGCTGACAGTGTTAGAAGTTAGCCTCCTCTTCTCAACCCACCTAGGAAAAAACCTAGACAAACGTCTTTTGTTTGGGATCAGTGTACTCAATACAGTGATGAAAAAGGGTTGCATAGGGCTAGGTGTAACTATTGTGAGGCTAGCTTTGCTACTGATCCAAAAGAAAATAGTACTAGTTCAATTCGAAACCATGTTTTGTCATCTCCTGTTTCTTCTCTTACTAATGATAAAACTGAAAAGGATAAGTCTCAAACTAAGTTGGTATATAATGTTGAAGCAGATGGAAGTTTGGGGAATTGGAAGTGTAGTCAAGATAATTAATTTTTTATATTGCTGTAGAAAAATGTGATATAAAAAGTTAAAATGTCTAAAAGGATATTAATTAAAAAGGAAGCATGACTTGAACGTCTCCATTCCATATTAGAGCAAGACCTCCACTCCACTTCTTCCCACCGCATTCACTTCAATAACTATGTCCATCCCACATTGTCTCTTTATTTTATCTAATCTGCGTACATCTAACATGGTCTCACTACTACTTGAGAATTCTTTTATTTCAAGATCTTTTTTACGGCATGAACTATTCGTGGGTTCCCAAGCCCACGACAGTTCCAAGCAATGCAATTCATGGCTCCTGGCGGAACTATAAGCCAGTCGTCACTGATACATTATTGGTGGGAACTTCATCTACTCCATTGTTCCTTGCTCTTTTCTCACCTTCATCAATATCCATCTCAACATAAAAAAAGTCAATCTCAACAATCTTTCTTTTCCTTACTCCATGATCCCCCTTTATCTTATCTTAAGTCACCACCCTTACCATTCTTTTCCATCTTATGCCTGTAACTTCCTTTAAGTTTGCTTTTTTAGTCAGGTCCTCTAAAATGGTTTTCCCTACGCGATTGAAGCCCATAAGATAGACCTATTACCTTAGGATTCTGGCCTGCAATTTCTTCCATTTGGGTCCTAGTTGGGCTTACCAAACAAACATTTTCCTTGCCCTACACCACATACGCCTAAGTTAATCAATAACATCATCCTTTAAGCATTTACATGGCATCTGAGCTAGTCACGACTTTGCACCTACATCATTTTATTCCTTCTTTTTTTTTTCTTCTCATGGCAATGACCGACTCCACTCATGCAATCACAATAAACACCTCAAACCAGCCTTCCAACCTTCCTAATGCATCTTAATAGACTTCCATCAAACTCACCCCATCTAATCTCCTACTTTGGCAAGCCTAAATACACCTTATTATACAAAGTTATATGGTCAACAATATTGAAGGAAACAAACCAACACCATCAGCATGATTTTCAATAATGAACTAATCCATAATTTTTATGTTAGTTTCATCATGATCAAATGGTGTTAAGGTAGATCACATGCTCTATTTTTAAATTACTCCCTCAAGTTTTAGTGCTACAACAGCTAGTATCACCCAGGATAAGTTTTTAGCTACCTTTGCCTATGGTTCAATGACACAAATAAGGCTTTTGGCTTATTTGATTAGCATACAGCCCTTAATAGTCCTCTTTAGAAGATCTCTGGCTCAATTAGTCATTGGCAGTTTGGAGATGCCTACCACAATTTACTCGAGCCTCGGAAACTCGCTTAGATTGGATAAAGTTTGATGATCTTTATGGCCTTGTTGCTCAAGAACCTCAACTTGGAGTATAATGCACAACCACAATATCTACCCCTCATATAGCTCATTTCACTGTGCGCCAAAACATGCAAACAAGAGGATGAGGCAAATGTGAGGGTCGTGGTGGAAGAGGTCGAAAAAATTCCAAATTATGGTTGTATTCATCTTTGAGTATTGCACAAGGTACCATTCAAGAAACTCATTCCAATATTTGTTTCAATTACAATGGTTTTGGAAATTTGCCACATCAATGCTGTGAAGCCTAAACTAATTTTCACTAATTTAGAATTTTATTAGAGATTTAATATGGTGTAGTTAAGGATGAAATTAAATGAAATTTAGAAGTTTGGACCGAATTGAAGGAAATGGAAGTTGTGAGGGGCAACAACATAATTTTACCATTGATATACAATGAAACCCATTTAATTTACTCTTGTTCTCTTCCCCGTTCAATCTTTCATTTTCTTCTTACTCTAGCCGAACCATTAAGCTTTCTCTCTCTAAAACCTTACACTCAATAGCTCACCAAATCAAATATGCAAAATAAGAACAAGAATCTTTCCCACAAGCTCTTTTATTTGGTGTAACTACATTGGGATTTTGTGGAGTTTATGTTGGGTTCATAATCAAGGTAAGGAGAAGATAAATTCTTTATGAAATTTCATTTTTTTGGAGTTATTTTGATGGGATATTTAACTTGGAATGTATCTTGGAGGTTGAAGCAAGGAGTTTGAAAGCATAAGTGGGCTAAGTGGGCACTTGATGGAGTAAGAATTAAGAAGTTCAAATTTTTGGGTAAGTAATTTTGATTTTGAATGAAGAAGTTGGAAAATGATTTTAATTTTAATGGTTTTGTGTTTGGTGCACTTCTCAATCAGACGGTCGAGGTGCTGATCGAGACACCAGTTAGACTCACCGTGGATTCACTTTGGGGGTATACGAGTCCCCTGAACTGTGAGTGGGCTATCCTCAACGGGGAACCCGTTGAGGAAATGTTTTATTACTGTTTTATATAAATGCTTTATAAAATGTTTTGATAAATGTTTTGGGTGCATAAATAACCCGGTTTTGTTTTAAAGAACTTGTTCAAGCATACAAGGACTTATGGACGTAGCTCCAAGAGTACGTATGACTTGTTGGTGGAGCGTCTCGGATGCGACCCAGCACTGGTGTGTTTGTTTTAACGAACCATGACTTTCATTTTGGATCCACATGGTTCGTAGCTCCAAGCTCTACACGTTATATTCATTCATTTACCGGTTCAGCGTGTGCATGGGAGAGCAAAATTGGGTGTGCTGCGACCACCACGTAGTACCATACCCAAGCTAATGTCAAGGGAACGGGCTTGTTTGGAAAAATAAGAAAAATGATGTTTTTACTAATTAATTAATGTTGACGGAAATGCCCCTGACGGTTCCGGAGGTTGACTCGGGCCAAGGTCACTCTGGATAGATTTTATTGGTAGGCCATTTGTTTTATGAAATGATAAATGAATTTATGTTCTCGTTTTGATCGATGACTTTGTTTTTATAGCTGATGGTTTTTCCTAACTGTTTTGGTTGTGAGTGCACCCCACCCTCTTCTGATCCTCTTTTGAGGGTGGCTCACTCACTGGTACATTCATGTACTCACCCCTCAAATTCTGACATTCTGTTGTGTTTTCAGGGTAGTTAGGACTCAGCGCATTCTTGGACGGTCGAGTCGGTGGCCTAGGTTGTTATCACTGCTCTTAGAGGTACTTCTCACTACGTGATGGGTCCCACTGGCATTGTCTCTGTTAATTGTCAATCCTCGTGCCTTGTTTCTTATTTATTAACTCACGATTTGGATTTGACTTGATTTTCAATTTTTGGAACTTTTATTATTATTATTTCATTTTGACGATTCTGCATTTACTCCGAGTTTTTAAACGGACGTATTTAAAATTTATACTATGTTCCTGTGTTTATTGTTTTTGATCTGGTATCGACGCTTCGCGATACCTTGGATACGTGTGACGCGCGGCACGTAATTCAAGGAGACACGGTGGTTGTTTACGCTCGACTTCCGGGTCGGGACGTGACAAATGCTCTACACCAAGAAATGCGGTAACTAGTTTTCCTCCAAATTCGAGACCACAAACCAACCTTGCTACAAATTACCATATTCCAAATTAAAACCCATGGATTGTAAACTCCGGTGCTAATAACCATCCCACTAAGAATATGGAAATTTTGCTATCCACAATTAAAGCAATAGTCCCAACTCGGTTCCTATTTCTAGTATGGGTTCCTCTATCGTGTCTCTTGGCGACAATTCTTTCCATTTCGAAGATATTCTTCATATTCCTTCAACTAGCACTGACCTATTATCTATTCATTCTTTCACTCAAGATTATAATGGTTACAAGAGGGATAGCCTGCGCTTGCGCTACATGCATGTTTTTATGTGAGATATTTTTATTTATTTGATGCATCTGTTTTATAAACAATTACAGAAAGTAAGATATGAGACATTGTAAATCTATTTAGTCATTTTATTGTTTTTTAAAAGTGAAATAGAATATTTTTAAAAGTGCTTGCATTATTGTGTCAAAAGAAAAAAATGCTTGCATTCATTCTAAACAGTTCAATACATGCTGATATTTTTCAGACTATTAATGAAGTTAGATGAGTATAGAATAAAAATGGATTTTTAGCAAAACAACTATAACTCTTGTAATTAAAAAAAAAAAACACCCAAAAAGATAGGCAAGTGTAGAAAGGATCATTTGTCCTTGACACTTAATACGGTCCATTAAAACACACTAATGTGTGTGAACATAGTCAATCATCTAAAAAATAGTCAACACAACTGAAGTTTACTTTCACAATCCAACACAAACCGTATAGAACATAAGGGTTATTAAGTAATTAGCAAATGGAGAAAAGACCAAATGCGACGAAAAGGTTGTTCCAGATGAAAAGTTGAAAGGAACTTTCAGCAAGCACCATCTTGAAAAAACAATTAATAGGGTTTATAAAAAACGCACTTAGTATGTTAATAATTTCAGAAAATGCAATTTACTCTAATAACCCAACACACCCAATTATCAAAGAATACATCATAGGGATCGTAATAAATGTAAACTGAATATTTGTGTGCAAACCGTAAACGGACCCAATGGACTGGAAAAATGGACTGAAGAAGGAAAAAGGCTTGAGCAACATATAAAATTACAAAATCGTCATAAAACCCAATAGCCAATAGATTAGCATATATAGATTAGTCAGGGCGAAGCCCTGGATACCGGATGGGATACAAAAAAAAAGGTGAGAATACCATTAATCATGCATTTAAAATGGTGGGAACACTATTAATTGAAGTTAGATTCTAAAATTACATAAAAAGACAATGCATTTTTAGAAAAAAAAAAATGTTAAGATTAGAAGGATTTTAAAGTAATAAGCCATTTGAGAAAAGACCAAAATGGGGCGATAAGGTTGTTTCAAGTTAAAAGTTGAAAGGGCTTGTGAGTAAATTCCATAGGGGGCAAAAAGAATATATAGTATATATATATATATATATATATATATATGTGTGTGTGTGAAATTCTATCCTTCTCATTTTCTTATTCGAGAAGTATGGTTCGAGTCCCTCTCAAATTAA
>AWWV01010638.1:0-19020 GCA_001974805.1 Corchorus capsularis | reverse complement strand
GAACTGGGAGTTAATGTGCCAAGTTTTCTCTTTAAACTTTTAATTTCAATCCTTTTGATGTTTGTTAATAGACGTTATCTATATATATAACGTTAATCTTTTAATTGAAATCCAGTTAAAGAAGATAATAATTTCAACCATTAACACGTTACTTTATATATACCATTAATACTCACTATTACCATTAACACGTTTCCTCCTTTAATTGACCATTTTAATGACATAACGTTACTTACTCCTTTTAATTAATTACAACGTTATAACGTTTCTTTAATTCAGTTCTTAATTCTTAATGTTAATTATGTGCCAATTAATTCTTAACGTTATTATATCAATTTTTTTCCACAAACTCAATGATTTTCAATCCTTTTATCCATATTTCCCTCCACCGATTATCCTATTCGAAGTTGTACTATTTGCTTTCAATCCTCCTGCTTCTCAATATGAGGTAATTCTTTGAGTCCATCTAAATGAATCTTATAAATATTTTCTTATATAGATTATACAGATATATTTTCTTATAACTCTTTTTTACCCCCAAACAGTTGTGTAGCTTCCGGTGGTTGCAATTTTATCAGCGAGTTGAATTCGACACGTTAAGATTGGAAAGTCAGGGTGAGAGTATGTCGACTTTGGAATGTGTTTGACAATAGAGACACGGATAAGATAATCAGTATGGAAATGGTCATTGTTGATGAGAAGGTATTTCATTTGTTCTTAGAGTTTGTCTTTCATTGTTGATATTTGAACTTTGCAAATATATATTAACTTACAGTCGGTATTTTTCTTTGTCTAGGGAAATTATATGCATGTCGTGATTTGAAAAAACCTTATACATAACATTTATACTCAATTGTAACGTTATTTTGTAATTCATTGTCTTACAAATTTGGTCCTTTTAAATTTTAAATTCAAAATTAAAGAGTATAAAACCTTTTAATTGAAAATAACTGTATATATATCTAATGAATCTTTTCAATACCATATACAGTTACAAAATTTGATTTAGAATTCAATAAAATTGAAACCTTATACATAACATTTATACTCAACTTTAACGTTATTTTGTAATTCATTGTCTTACAAATTTGGTCCATTTAAATTTTAAATTCAAAATTAAAGAGTATAAAACCTTTTATGAATAAATAATGAAGCTAATCAATTTACTCAATTCCATGAACAATTACAATATATAAACAGTCAATAATAATTGAAGTGCAAATTACCTCAAGGGCAACAAAGACTCTAACCACATTCATTTGAGGTACTATTTAGATGGTTTTTTGGTCTTTTTACGTATGATTTTTTGTTATTTCGTAAAACTCTTAAGGGTAATCCGGGCATTCCAATCCTTTTTTGCCCTCCACCATTGGTTTTCATGTAATTTGAAGGAGTTGGCAAGGGTAAATTTGGTTTTCCCGTAATTTTATGTAGTCGCCAAGGGTAAATTTGGTGTTCCATGTATTGCTTTTGATAGGGTTTAGCTTAATTTTGGTGTTGTGTCTCTCATGAGGTTGGCAAGAGTTTGTATGTCATGCCTTTTGTTTGATTTGATTTGATTTGGTCATTTTGTGTTTTTTTTTGTTCTTTGTATGTCATGCCTTTTGTTCTTTTTTATCTAGATGAAATTGATAGATATATGTGATATAAAATATCCTTTTGGGCTGATTGTTTTTTTAGTTTGGGTCTTTGTGGGCTTTTTAGCTCATGCTTTTCATAAAAGGTAAAAGAGACATAAAAGTTTTTTATATCTTTTAATTAATTTCTTTTTATTTTTTAATCTTATCACCATTTTTTAATTAATTTTTCTAATCTTATCACTTGGTCAAAATTTCTAGATTTCTTATCCAGATTGCATGTACGTATTATAGGTTAATTGGTTTAAAGAAAAAAAAAAATCTACAGATCCATCTAAAAGCTCTCTCTTCCTTCCCGCCTCCCTCCTCTCTCCTCTCTCCCCATTCATCTTTCTCTCTCACCGTTTCTTTTTTCTTTGTTTCTCTTCTCATTCTCTGTTTTTCATTTTGTTCCCTTCTTTTCCTTTTTTCGTTTGAGCAGATTTTCCTCCAGATGAAGGAGAGGACACGCGAGGTAATTTACTTCTTCTTTTAATTAGTATTCTCAGTTACTTTGTGGATTGTAGAGTTTTTGTTTAATCTCATATCCTTTCTCTTAATCTCTACTTATTTCTGAATCTTTAGCCACAAACCCTTTTCTTTCTTACTGATTTGTTGATTTCATCCATTTTCTCGCTCAAAGTCATTATTTTATATTGGGTAAGTATTAATTTTTTTTTTATCTCAAATGTCTATTTTGTTCTAATTTATGCTTTATTTTTTCATTTCCTCTCCAATTTTCAATTTGTCTGTTATTTTTTTTTTTCAGATTTGATTAGGACCTGTGAAGAGAAAAGTGGCACAAGACAAATTGTTTGTTTTCTGGTGTGTTTTGTTTCGTTTGTGATAATATTCTGGTGCGTTCTTTCATCTTTCGTCAAAGTTGTTTGATTCTTTCTCTTGGTTTTCTGCGTGGGTTTTGGGCATTTCCGATTTTTCTGTTTTTCTTTTCTTTGTTTTTTTCTTTCCTTAATTTGCTTTGTTGTGTGTTGGATTGATATTGTGTAAATTTCTAATCCTGGTGTTGTTTAATTTTTGTGCTTACAGTTTATGTTTTCAAAATAAAAGGTCATTCCATGAATCTATTTTTCGATTTTGTTTATTCATTGGTTCTGCTTTTGTGTCTGCAGCTTGCAGTTTATGTTTTCAAGAAGCAGCTTGCTGGATTCTACCAAGATTGAGGAGGAAGAAAGAAGCTTGGCATGACCTTGAGCAAAGAATTCTACTCCTTCAATTAGAATAGGTAAAATCCTTCTACAACAGTTTATCTGGTGTTCTATTTTCTACTAATTTCTAAGTTAATGCTGAATTTTAACTTTTCTGTATTTGGTCTGCCAGCATAGGTCCACACCCCTTGAAACTTGCTTGTGTTAACCTTCGTTGAGCTTCTAATGACCAAATCAAGGAAGGGTAAAAGATTTTTCATTTCCTTTTCATATTCACTTTGTTATTAATATTTCTATATTAACCTTGCTTGTGTTAAGCTTGATATGTTTATGCAATTTATGGCATGTTAGCTTTACCATACTCTTTTCTATTGATTACGATTCATCAAACATAAGAACTTATTTGAACTTTCATCCCAGATTTCAGGTGTGTGCAAGCTTTAAATTCAATTACACGCGAAATACTATCGTTTATGCAGCACATTTCAAACCCTGAATTCAGTTCCAAAATTTGAATAAGCTTTTTGAATTCTACATTCAGATTGTTAGCTGGTTTTGCATGCAGATTGAGGAGCAAGAAGCTGAGCATGAGGTGAAATCCTTTCTTTTACCAGGCAAGGGAGCTCTCACTTCTCAAGTCAGTTCTTTATTATTATTATTATTATTATTATTATTATTATTATTATTATTATTATTATCATTATTATTATTATTATTTATTTGGTTCCATGTTAAGATTTCTTAGATCAATTTTTGCATCTCATTAGTTTTTTTCTTTTTGTTTATCATAGCTTTTTTTAGCTTACCTTATATATTTGCAAATGTTGCATGATGTGCCTAATTTTCTGATGGATGTTGCTATATTTGTTGGGTGCTACATGGTAGCATTCATAATGCTATGGAGACTAGCAATAGTTGGATTTCCTTTGCTGTTCTATCAATGATTCCTTTTAGTTTTTCCAAATCAAGAGACTGTTTTAAAAGGTGGCAACCAACTACAAGGGCCATGGGATAAAAGAGGCAGGCTAGTTATTAAAGATTTAAATTCTAAAGTCTTTGGAATGTGTGTTCTTTTGAGATGGAGCATACATAGGCTAGGAGGAGGCGATAGCTTGGTAAGCTTGCATTGTTCAATAAATTTCATTTTCTCTATCAAATAATAATTTTGTAATGGAAAAATGAGTATATTAATTTCAGAATTTTGTGAGATGATTATTGGTATCTGATGAAGGGCACTATCAATATTCGCCCTTTTTTTTATTTAATTGAAATTGAAAACTTGACTCAGATTTTCTCCCCTAAGAAATCGTTTAACATGGTTATGGTTGTTCAATGCTGAATTTTTAAATTGAGAACAGTGGCAATTGGTTTGGTCCTACTATTAGTTACTTCTCTAACAGTTTCTAACACAGAGGTGACTACGTTAAAGAGATCAATAAGTTGCCTGAAGCAAGTTTGGAATAAGTTAATGGTTCAGTAGATGCTCCTGCTGTTGAAGATGAATACCCCCCCAGCACCAACTCATAATGTAAGATGACATCCTTTCTTTTTTTTCCCTTGATAGATGAATTGTATCAAAATTTAGCGCTATTACTTGGAGGTTAGTGTAGTTTACTTGAATCTATCTTCAATAAAGTTGTCCAATCTACTTGATTCTTTATGAGTGGATCTTATCATCTTAATTACAATACTATAATGAGAATAGGATTTTGAACTTTGATATAATGAGAATTTGGAATGCAATTTCCCTACTCCAATTTGCTTTTATGTGTTTGACAAAAAAAATAAAAAAATAATACCCTGTTATCCATGGATTCATCCGCCTGTAGGTGTTGTGTTTGGAATCGAGCCTTTACTGCATGATGAAGATCCAGAGGCGTTGGATCGATGATGGAGCAGCTAATTCGATGGACCAAGTTCTCATGGCAAAACACCTTCTCAAACCTACTCTCATGGGTAAAATTTATTCCTTTCTTCAATTCTTTTAAATTCCAAATCAAGATGTTTACTGTCAATTCCCTGTTTTGTCATCTTCTGTTGTGATTTTATTTCTTTTAACTCACCATATGAAATTCCGAATCAAGACTGAAATTCCGAATATCAGTTAGTTTTGAATGCATCTTATTGGAAAGTTGTGACTTTCAATTGAGATGGGAAAAAAGTATTGATTTTTATTCAGTTGCTTCTTTTGTTTCTCCTTTTGGCAATGCATACATTTTGAATTCATTGTTAAATTCTGGTTCTATTCTTTGCCTTGAGATAAACATGTAGAACTCTGCTTCAGCCAGTGGATTGTTCCCCTTTGGCTGCATGTTCAAGCATAAGGATTCATCTTTATGTCCCTTGATCTTATTGCAGATTGCTTAGTAGTAGAAGAAGAGTAAATGATATTCGTTTTCTTTGGTTATTTTTTTTATATTTAAAATACATTGGTGAAGCTAAAGCTTTCAAATATTAAAAGTAAGTAAACAGAACCTGTAGAAATTTCACTCAAGGATTGCTTGGCATGCAGGTAATAAAATTTTCCTCTTATCTTTATGATTCCTTCCTTATTTTGCCCATTGAAAGTTGACTGGAACTCTTTTCTTTACCTTTTCATTGCTTTGGACATTGCCACTGCATTGGGACTTGATGAATTTGCTCTTTAACTTAGTGTTTTAATGATTTCAGTCTCTCCCAAATACAGTTGAGAAGAAGGCCAAATGGATATCCAATAAGCTCAAATGTAAAGTTTTGACTGATACATAAAAAATTCTATTGATAAAATTATGTCACGACTTTCTTACTTGAATTGATCTAATATGTCTTCTAGGTTTGAAGCTTAATTACATAAAAAAACAAATTGAAGTTGAAGGCAAAAATCAACGTTCATACCAAGCACAAAACAAGAAGATGTAAAGATGTGGTCTTCCAAGCACATGGGACAGACCCTTTTAGTGGTTACAACACTAATCACAACTGTTACATTTTCAGTAGCGTTCACAATGGCGAGCTCGAAAGCACAGCAGATGAAGCATAGGAAACTATTTATGCTTTTGTTAACCTTTTCTTCAATATCTATGGAAAAAACAAATATTTGAAGTTCACTTTGAACCACATGACAGATCTTAGAGTAAAGCTATATATGCATATGTATTGAACCATTTGGAATTAGTGCATATGCTTTTCACCAAGTACAATTTGAGTTCGCATAGAAAAATGAATAGATGGATTTCAAAGATCTTATATATTACTTTCTGATTTTTTGTAACAAATGAATCAAACAAAAAATGTATATGGTTTAGATCAGTGACCCACACCAATCCTATTAAAATGTATAGAAATTTTAAATTTTTTTGTAGCCATTTATATAGAAATCTCAACTCCTTATTACATTTAACATTGATGATCTAACAACAAAAAATTCTAACCACTAATCATTATACAATTATTATGATAATCACAAAAACTTCATTAACCATGAAAAACCCGCAGCGAAGCGCAGGCAAAAAATCCTAGTTTGGTTTAAAATCCAAAAAGGTTATGACTAGGGGTGTAATCGAGTCGAGCCGAGCCGAGTAGTAAGCTACTCAAGCTCGAGCTCAACTGAAAAATTCAAGCTCGAGCTCGGCTCGAACTCGACCGAGCTTATGTTTTTTCAGCTTGAGCTCGAGTCGAGCTACTCGATTAGGCTCGAAACCAAAAAACCTCAATTGTTTTCTATGGACTCAGATCGCTACAAAGGTTGATTTAGTAAAGCAAAAATGTAAATGGTATGTCAGAAATTTATTTCGTTTTAACTATAGCAAAATTCCATTACTTTTTTTAATGTTCAACAAATTTTCAATCAAAGAAATAAAAAAGAAAGAAAAGGTGGACAATATAGAATTAACCAAGCTGTTACCACCTTCCAAAGCCCCACTAAGATGAGTAGATGACGCCTTCACCGAAGGCAAAGACACGTCTCTTCTCCCTCTCAATGCCTCTTTCTTGAGTAATTTTCATGTATTTTCTCGACATCATCGCTTGATTGTATCCAAGACAACACTGTCGGCATTGCCGTTAACAACAAAACCCAACGGCAACACCGTCTCACCCAAAGAAAGCCAAGGCACTTGAAGGAGATGGATTTCCAGATAAAGAAACAATGGAGGGAAGATAACATGGGCTGAGAGATTAGAGGGTTGGGGGGGGGGGGCAGCTCTGGAAGGTGGAGAGAAGAAAACTTTTAGGTTTTAGGTTTTAAGATGTTATAGTTTAAAAGACATAATTATCCAAACCTCTAAACTATGTAACTGAGGTTAATTTAGTAATTTAATTATAAAATTATATAAAATTTGGGAAAGCTCGATTAAGCTCGCGAGCTGCTCGAGCCGGATAATAAAGAGCTCGAGCTCGGCTCGACTTACTACTCGAGTAGCTCGAGCTCGAGCTCGGCTCGAGAAAAATCGAGCCGAACTCGAGTATTCATCGAGCCGAGCCCGAGTAGTTCACGAGTAGTATCATCTCATTTACACCCCTAGTTATGACAAATTCAAAAACTACTCAATTTCTTAATGTAATTATTTAGTAATTTCTTAATTAATTCTTAATGATATGTAATAATCAATTTTAAAGTTATTTTGTAATTCATTGTCTTACAAATTTCGTCCATTTAAATTCAAATTTAAAGATTATGAACCCTTTATAAATAGCTAATGAATTTTAATAATTGCATTTAATTAACAACTATAACGTATAACGTTATGTTTAAAGATTATGAAACCTTTATAAATAGCTAATTGAATTTTAATTTGGTGCATTTATGTTTGAATTTGGTTTATAATTCGAAAAGGTAACGTGATTCAGAACTATAAATATGAGCTTCTCTACTCCTACAATCTAAAAAACCAAATACAACATTCCAATCTCAAAAACCTACTCCGATCCTATTATTCTCTACACATCAATCACCAAACACCAAATTTTTCCAAAACACATAGAACTATGTTAAGTGTTGGAAATTTTCACGATCTCTCAATTGAGGCTCAACAACTTATCTTTGAGAAGGTTGCGCAAAATTCAACTGAAGATTTCATCCGACTCAACTTGAGGTATGTCAAACATAAATTTCATATTATATTTCTTTCTGATTTTTAATCTCAATAAAATCTCATGTACTAACTGGTTAGAAATTGCTTCTCAGCTCAAAGACTTTCATGAAAATGGATCACTAAACAAAAATGATCTCAACAGTTTCCTTGGACGAGTATTATGGCAGAATTGATGAAATGACCGAAAAAAGCAAAGCTATTCTTCGTTTTAGGGGTGTCCAACGGTCCGGGTCGGTCCTATTTGGGTCGGTTCCACTCTAAAACCGAGGAAACCGAGGGATTATTTTTGGGACCGAACACCGACCCGAGTAGGCTTGGAACCGACATGGAACCGACCTAGTCGGTTCCATCGGGTTCTCGGGTGGGTCGGTCTCTGACGGTTTTTGGCAGTACAACAACAAAGTAGTTCCAACTCAAAGAGTTCAGCCATTCCTAGACAGAAAAATAGACAGAAAATGAAAGCCAACACCAGAATCCATTCTTGAACAACCAAACGACAACAACCAATTCTTGAACAGACTTTCAAGTTTCAAGGCAAGGAAGTTGAGGAAACAAACCTAACGCCAAAATGCAGAATCCATGGTATCAAGGCTATCAAATTCTTTTTTTCTTTTTGAAAGGCAATTAAAAGAGATTTTTATTACTTTGCAAATTAGAAGCAGAAGCTGCAAACATGAAATACAATTGAAAGAAATTCGAAAAGTAGAAACAGGAAAATAAATAGATCCTTGCAGCATCCAATTAATTGAGCAAGAGGGCAGCTTGCGGATCTGAATTGCAATTTAAGGGTGCAAGACCAGATCTGTGGACTCCATCCTTTGCTAGAGAGACAACAATGCCGTTTTAGTTTTCACATTTGAACAGAAGTAGAGCAAGCGAAAGAACTCAAAAGTAAGGAAGAAAAAGAGAGGGGAAAACATTGTTATGGTGGTCGGTGGAACTGAAAAGCGGCGAGCTTTAAAAACGGTGAAAGGGCTGCAGCCTGAAAGTTTAAGGGAGAGAGGGAGGAGAGCAGAGAAGATGAGTGCGAGAGGCAGAGAAGCGAGGCGAGAGAGAAAAAATAGAGATTAGGGTTTCTTTTTTATTTTTGAGTATATATATATATATATAACTAAAATAATATATATAAATAATTTTTTTATTTATATTTTTTATTCGGGGTTCTCGGTCTGGGTCGGTTCTCAAAATTTGGAACCGACTTAGGACCGAGACACCGACTAATTTTTCGGGTTTAACCGATAAACCCGATATCACCGACTGACCCGACCCAAATGACCCAAAACCGAAAAAATACTCGGTTCTCTCGGGCCGGGTCGGGTTTGGACAGGCCTACTTCGTTTCTTCAGAGAAAGGGAACATCCGGTCGCATTATTTATACGCGGTCTACAAGATTACTGCTTTGAAGGACGGGCTGACGAAGGAACTCAATCACTTCAAAAGGATTATGAGAATGGCGACAAATGTTGTCAATATGCATTGGGACTCTGCCTCACCGATTTCTTAGACCATCAAGGGATCGTCTATTTGAAGCAATTGTTCAGCACGACTTCCAAGAAATACATTCGTAAAATTAGAGAACTAACACGAGCAGTCACGTTGGATCCACACATGCCATTCCGGGATCATATATCCCCACCGTGTATGAAGCGAGGCAAACAACATTGGGATCGACTTACCCAAATCAAATCGGGAATTCTAGAGGATGAAGTGACGTGTATTAATTGTTTAGTTGGTCTTGAACTCAGCAAAATTTCTAGACATTATATTTAAGTATTTAAATTTGTTCCTTAGGCAATTTCAATGTCCAAAAAGTTATCAAGAGTTATGAATAAAGGAAAAAAATTGAATAAATATTTAGTGTTAGTTACTACGCTTACCTCCTTTTGGCAGAACTTCACTACCGAAAAAAAAACCGAATTAATATATTGTTGCTTGAATCTTATTAGTGTTGCTTATTGTTAACACGACCCGCGCATCGCGTGGGACTTTACCTTGTGTGTGTGTATATATATATATATATGTTTATACCATAATTTACATTTTGGGCAAAATGGTAAATGCACATGTTGGTACAAGATCAAGGGCTGAGATTTACTCCTAAAAGTCCTATGGATGGTTGGATTTAATCAACCCTAGGCCAAAGTCAATTAGCAAAAGATTGATTTTTGATTTAAAAACCTTAATTTTTCATAATTTAATTAATTAAATTATGGAAATTAAGTAAATTATATTGAAAAAATATTTGGGCCGCCCCATTTATTATGTAAATTGGGTTAGACCGGCCCATGCTTCTAAAACTGGATTCAAGCCCTCCCGGATTAAACTTTTCATAAGTTTTCAATTAAGGACAAAGGGATTAGGGCTTAGAATTCGAGAAGGAAGATGAAGGAATTTGGGGTAACATCTTTTATTAAAGTTGTTCAAAATATCATGATGAACACTCTGTCCAAATTGCAGCTCATTTCGAGCTCGGAGGAAAACTTGCATTTTTTGCAATTAAGGACAGAATTTCAATCCCGGGACCAATTAAGCATGGCGATTTCACCATTAGCTTTGAAACTTGAATTATATGAGTTATATAAGCTATATGGAAGAATCAAGCCATATTTTCCACCTTTCATAACTTTTACTCGGTTTTCAATTAAGGACATTATGGCTGATTAAGCTCTGTTTAAGCCATTTCCTTGATTCGATTTTGATGATACTTAAATATGAGCTTAGTGGCATTATGTTGAGTATAATTTAATGTTCAAGTGCTGAAGAATCAAAGTTCGTGGCATTCGGAAGTGATTTCTGCACCATTCTGCTTCGCTGCACTTGGCTTTTCACCTCTTTTTCGCTGCACCGAGCTTTGGAACCTTCCTAATTTCGAAATTCAGCAATCAAATGGGATAATTATCACATTTAAAGGGTAAAAGACGTGCTGATTGATGACTTATTGAGTTGGTTAGGATTTCCCTGATTTAAGGGATTTGAATCAGAATTTGAATTCAGAAGATCAGGATGAATCAGGAGGGAACCAATCTCAATCGTCGGATCAATTTAACCCTAGCCAACCGTCCCCTATATAAAGGAGGCAGCCTCCAACGAAATTTTGGACTTCAACCAGACAGCCAATCTTCATCATCAACAACACAACTCAGACTCCAGGTCTAAAAACAACTCTTCTTAGAGAAAAATCAACAACCAAGCTCCGTGCTTTCAATCTTTTTCAAGCCCTGCGCTTTCAACCTCTCTTGTGAATCAAGTTCTCACTTGATATTTTTATTTTTATTAATCTTATCAACCTTGTTTTTACAAGTTCTCTTCTTGTATTTACATGTTTGTTGCAATCAATCACAACTCTTTGTCATCTCTCTCAATTGAATCAAGAAAATAACCTTTTTCACAGCATTTCCTTTGTTTTCTGAGTCTGTAATCAATGATTTAAACACGTTTGTGTGACTTTGATTCAGGATCTACAACTCGTTTGATTTATTTTAATGTTGCTGCACTCAAAGCAATCATTTAATTTTCACTGCACTTTTTATTTCATTTTCACAACAAAATGGACCTTTATTTTCCTCACTTCCTTTTATCAATTTCTGGTCAAAATTGATTGGCACGCTCGGTATCCTTTCACCAAGATCTCCAAAGAGATTTTTTGGTGCGAACATCTCTTTTTGGCACGCCCGGTGGGTCACACAAGGATTCAGATCTCATTTTGGTGCTGTTAAAAGGTTTATTTTCTTTACTGCTTTTGTTTAATTTTTTTTTTCATGACATGTCAAATTTTACCTTTTCTTCATGCTCTTCTCCTACCTTTCTTTTTTATTTTCCATTTTATTGTTGCTATTGTTACGGCTCCTTTTAAAGGTGCCGTAAAAAACCAGTTCTCTTTGCACCACTTGTTCTTACATGGACATGAAAGTGAGACTGGAATAGGCAAAGATGGTGATGGCACTTCTCAGGGCCGCACCACTGCTCATGGTGATCTTGCTAGCTCTTTGGAAGACGTGATAAATAAGATGGAAGCTAGATTTCAAGAGATGATCCAAGAACAAATAACCAAAAACGAAAATGGCTTCAAACAAATTCAAGAAGCCATCTCGGTGATAACGGCAACACTCGGGGGGCAAGTGCAGCAGCAAATGGCGCCACACCCAATGGCTGCACCATACCAAATGGTCGCACCACACCCAATGGCTGCACAATACCAAATGGTCGCACCACACCCAATGGCCGCACCATACCAAATGGTCACACCGCACCTAGTGGCCGCACCACACCAAGTTGCCGCACTTGTTCAACAACCACCAGAAATTACTGAAAAGGTGATGGTTAATTTTCCAAAGAATGGCCACTTGTCAAAAGTAAAGGCAAAAAGCTTGGCCATGGAGGAAAAAGTGGTGCCAGTGCTGAGAGATCCAGTGCAGAAACATCTGGTGCAAAAAGATGCAAACGGTGATGTCTGCACCAAAATCAAAAGATATGGTTATGCCAACTCTGAGACTAAACCTTGGGAGCACCAACTTGAATGGCCATGGATTCCAAGATCAGTGGCGTTAAGAAATTTTGCTCGTAAACGAAAGTTGGAGTTTTCTCCACCTATTGCAAAGCAAAAGATAGTGCGGTCAAAAGATCCACCACCAAGAAAAATGGCGAGAAGAAGATTGGATTTTGATAAAATTCCAACTTTCCAGAAAGAAAATTTCGCACCATCAAGGCGAATGGCACAAAGGTTCTCCAAACCAAGAGAACTTACCCATGAAAAACATTCTCCATACTATAGACGGAAAAAATGGCATATGGCGCCATCCACTTCTTCATCGGCACCATCTTCATCCAAAATGGTGCCATCCGTGACAAAGCAATTTTAGAAAGCTTAAAAGCTTGAATCATCGGCAAGGAACCTAACCAAACCTTAGTCAATGAGGCCAAGACATGAAGCAAGGCCTTTGTTAGATCACCAGAAAGAAGAATTTCAAGCTTTAGTCATGGAGAAGGAAGTTAATTTCCATAAAGAACATGCGGTGCAGAGTGCTCGACCAAAAATGGTGCAGCCACCTCCAAAAGCTCAAAATGGTGTATGGCAAAAGGTGCAACATCCTAAACTCCTTAGCCAACCTATTCAAGGAAGTAAGAAGACTTGGAGAAGAAAAGAGCTTCGTCAAAGAGCCAAGGCAAGAAAAGACGAACGATGGTGATGATGAATTTGGTGCCACTAATTCTAGTAATGGCACCACTTCTACTACTAGCAACACCACCCATGTTACTAATGTTATTATTGATGACATGAATGAAAGTGGTGACAACGATGATACAATTCAATTGTCTCATGAGGACAGTGAACACTCAGGGGGCAAAGAAGATGGTGCCAAGGCCGTTACTTTCTCCAAACATGATGATAATGCCACTAACATCCATGATGATGGCTTGTTTAATGTCATGGACGAAATGGATGGTACCAAAGATGGCGGCACCGAAGATGGTGACACCAAAATCAACAGCACCAAAGATGATAGCACCCAAGATGGTGGCATCGAAATCAACGACACCAAAGATGGCGGCACCGAAGATGACGGCACCCAAGGTGATGGCACCGAAAGTGTTTACTACACTGAAAGTGGTGATGACATCGAAGATAATGGCACCGAAAATGTTTATTGCACTAAAAGTGGTGATGAAGCGATAGATGATGCCACCAGTGTTGATATGAATTCAAGTGTTGGTAGCAATGATTATGGTGACGAGCAAACTAATGAATTCAAAGTGGCAAATGAAGAAGTTATGCTCGGGGGGCAACTTTCTAACCACCCTCATTCTGAAGAAGCTGATGGTTCCACCACCTACAAGGAAATTGAAGATCCTCATGAGATCAAAGAACATGAGGACAACCTGGAGATTGATAACTTTTCAGAACCCGATGCTCAAAAAGATGAAAGTCTTCCTGAAGAAGATGAAATTGATCAGGTACATGTTGATCTTTCCCAAGACCAATCAGAGACTATACATGATATTAAGGCTCAAATGTGGGCCATGTTGGACAAAATAAAGTCCAAGGAAGTGGAGGAGAGGCAGCAGGTTCAAAATGAAGTATTTAGCAAAATAACCAGGAGATTGGAAGCAAGGCCTAAGGGGCAAGGAAGGTGGTGCTTGATGCGCCAATGGCTTATCATGGCTTAGAATAGCACAATGGAGCCATTGGAGATCATGTTTTGGATAAACTTGGAGATGTCTTGGAGCTTCAAGAAGATGCCACGGATGATCCCGGATTGAACGCAAGCTTGGCGGAGCAAGGAGTTGAAGACCGGCCACCATCGCATGGAGTAACCGGCCATGACCGGCCAACGCATGAGACACCGCACTGGCCATCGCGGGAGCCATCCGGCCACAACCGGCCATCGCACGGGCCATCCGATCCTTTAGCCATTCCGCAAGGTCCAATGAGTAGGGCTCGGGCTAAAAGGTTCAAGGAAGCTTTATTGGGATTTGTAAGATCTCATCTTGGAGGTTTAGAGTCCACTGAAGACCATTTGGAAGGCATTGAAGTCGACATCACCAAGAATATTCCCATCGATTCCAAGGTGTTCACTTTACTTGAAATCGATGAGCATTAGGCTTTGGCATTGTGTAATTCAGCCTCATGGGTCTTTGTTCTATCTTAGATTAGTTATTTATTTAGTCTAGAAGACATTGGGTTGGGCCTTGTTTGACTAAGTCCAATCCTTGCTTAATTATGTAATATTATTTACTTTTCCTAGTAGGACAAGGAGTAGGCTATTTCCTTGTTCCTTCCTTTATGTATTGTCGCCCCTTATAGGGATTGGAGTAGGTTATGCGCCAACCCCTCCCCTATATAAGGGCTCTTTTATCTCTTGTAAACATAAGTCAAGTTATCAATAAAGTTGAGAGGTTTACACACCCATATCGATTATTTGGCTTCTTTGTTCTAGTTTGAGCAAACTTAGGGTTCTTCAATCTTGTAGAATCCTAGCAAACAATTAGGTTGTGATTGCTTAATTGTTTGTGAATCTTGTGATCTTAGGTGTTCAAGTGCAGGTCGACTTGGGGGTCTAAGGCCGACGAACGAAGGAAGATTTATCAAGTGAAGATTGTCGACATACACATCTAGAAGTTTGGTGATTCAAGTTGATCTTTGGCGGGTCGCAAAGGTGGATTTGGACCAATTACATTTAAATTCGTATCGATTGGTATCAGAGCTTAGGTTTATCATCTTCAATCGGTAAATCTATCTTTTTACTCATCAATTCATCACATCAATTTCACCCACACACTCATCGCACCACCCTTCTTGAAAATTCAAAAAAATCAGCAACTTTGAAAATTCATAGCCAATTCATCTTACATCATTTTGCTTTGAAATTTCAGATTTGAGTCCCTTATAACTAGTAGTTATATCGAAAAAAAAAAAATTTCGACCAGAAACTTGTGATTTTTGTTCTGGATTCGTTTGAGCTCGGAAAGCTGTGAAATTTGAGCTTTAGACTTCTTTTGGTGTGATATTTCTGGGAAAAATATTGAAAAAATTCAAAAAAATCTGTGCTGTTATCAATTTTTTCCAGAAACTAGGGTTCTTAGTTTTGGAAATTTGGGAATTAGGGTTTTCTTGTGCAATTGATCTAATTAGTTGCAATAACTCTAATTGATTGTGTAATTGAGATTATTGGGTTGCTTTTGCTGTGAATTGTGATTTGATTTGAAGAATTTCAGGTCATAAACCCTATTGGAGACAAGTGGTACAAAATTGGAATTAAGTGGTACTAGGGTTTTCTAATCGACTTGATTGTTTGAATTGTAATTGAATTGAGTTTTGTGCAGCAACTTTGGAGAAGGAATTCGACATAAGGAGCCTGCGTAAGTGGTTTGGTTTGGTTTAAGATCACTTTCCTTTGATTCACAATAATTTTGCTACTAATTGTTTGTTCCTCAAGTAGGTCACGAGAAGAAAGGAGTGCTCTAGGAGTTGCTCTTATTAGGCCTATTGAAGCTAGTAAAAGGCATAATCTTGTGAGATCATCAAGAGAGTAGTGGACCGCCAATCCATAGGACTTGAGTGCAAATACGAGAGCACAAGACAAAGGTATACACACACACACACACACTTGAAAGGAATTTTACTACTAATTTTTGTTCTTTGTGTAGGTACCATGGAAAATCAACAAGCAAACACTAATGCCATGTTACAACAAATACTTAAACAACTTGGCACCATGTGTATTAGTTTGGGTGATAGGAGAACTTTGAGAGCCTATGTGAAAGGGGATGTTCATAGGGAGAATTTGTTTCACACTAGGATGTATGCGAATGGGAAGCCTAGTAGTGTGATTATAGATGGGAAGAGTTGTAAAAACATAGTTAGTGATTATTTGGTGAAAGAGTTACAACTACCTACTTCTAATCATCCTAAACCCTATAGCTTAGGTTGTTTCAATGATAGAGAAGAAATTAGTGTTGACAAACAAGTTTTAGTTTCTCTTTCTTTGGGCAGGTACAAGGGAGATGTTTTGTGTGATATCTTACCCATGCAAGCATGCCATGTACTACTTGGTCGACCATGGCAATTTGACAACAAAGTTCATCATGATGGTGAGACCAATAAGTATACACTCATGTGTGGTAAGAAGCCCTTTACTTTAATTCCTTTATCACTTCAAGAAGCTTTAAAAGATCAAATTAAAGTGAGAGATGATTTTGCTAAATTGGATGCTGAATTTAGGGCTAAAGAAAAGAGTAAATTGAACCTAAAATTGATGATTGTTTTGATGATAAAACAGCCTTAGTTGCAAAGAGTGTTTTAGATGTTGTTTGCGATGATACTAAACCTAATTTGAGTGTTGTTTGCAATGACACTAAATCTGTTTTAAGTGTTGTTTGTGATGTACTAAATCTATTTTGGATGCTAATTATGATGAAAAGGAATCTATTTTGATTGATCATAGCATTGCAAATAATTCTGTTTTGGTTGATCATAGCATTGCAAATAATTCTGTTTTGGTTGATCATAATATTGAAAATAATTCTGTTTTGGGTGACGAGAAAGAGATTTCTAAGGAAGTTGTTAAAGAGTGTATGTTAACTACTAAGAGTGAGATTAAGAATGCTTTGAATAATAATTCTGTTTTGATCTTGCTTTTACTTAAAAATACACTTGTTGCTACTAACGACTTGGAAAGAGAACTTCCAAGCAAAATTGTGTTTCCTATAAGTAATATTGTAGGAATTGGAGTTGTTTTGATGCAAGGAGGGAATTTTGTTGCTTACTTTTGTGAGAAACTTCCTAGAGGATTGCCATCCATTAGAAAGATTGAACTCACTCCATATGATGTGCGACTTGTTCAATATGAGTTCATAGAGAGCTTTCCTTATGTTGTGCGATACAAACAGGGTAAGGAGAATGTGGTAGCCGATGCTTTATCAAGGAGGTATGTCTTACTTTCCATGCTTGATTTTATGTTTCTTGGTTTTGAGTATATTAAGGAATTGTATGCTAGTGATGTTTATTTTGGTGAAATATTTAAAGCATGTGAAAATTCTGGATTTTGAAAGTATTATAAGCATGATGGATTTTTGTTTAAGGAATCTAGAATGTGTGTGCCTTCTTGTTTTTTGTGCATCTTGCTTTTGAGGGAATCGCATGAAGGGGGATTAATGGGTCACTTTGGAGTTGATAGAACATATGACATATTTCATGAACACTTCTTTTAGCCTAAGATGCGACATGATGTAGGGAAGTATGTTGCTAGTTGCATTGTTTGTTTGCAAGCTAAATCTACTTCTAAACCTCATGGATTGTATACTCCTTTGCCTATTCCTCATGAACCATGGACTCATATTAGCATGGACTTTGTGTTAGGTTTACCTCGTTCTAGGAGAGGTAAAGATTCTATCTTTGTGGTTGTTGATAGGTTTTCTAAGATGGCTCACTTTATTGCATGTACTAAAACGGATGATGCCATTAATGTAGCTAATTTGTTCTTTAAGGAAATTGTTAGACTACATGGAATGCCTAGGACGATTGTAAGTGATAGAGATGCTAAGTTCTTAAGTCACTTTTGGAGAACTTTATGGGCTAAGTTAGGTACTAAGTTGTTATTTTCTACTACTTGTCATCCTCAAACCGATGGTCAAACCGAGGTAGTTAATAGGACTTTGTCTACTTTGCTTAGGGCTTTAATTAAAAAGAACTTAAGAACTTGGGAGGATTGTCTACCTCATGTCGAATTTGCATATAATAGAAGCATACATAGCACCACTGGATATTCACCTTTTGAAACTGTGTATGGCTTTAATCCTTTAACCCCATTGGATTTGTTGAGTTTACCTTTGAGTGTGCAAGTCGACATGGATGGACAACGGAAGGCCGATTATGTTAGGGACCTTCATGCTAGGGTTCGAGCTCAATTTGAGAAGAAAACACAACACTACATGAAGATTGCTAACAAGGGGCACAAAGAGATCATCTTTGAACCCGGGGATTGGGTTGGTTGCATCTAAGGAAGGAGACGTTCCCTGAAAAGAGAAAGTCTAAGCTCTTACCTCGTGGAGATGGTCCATTCCAAGTCTTGGAAAGGATCAACAACAACGCATAAAAGCTAGATCTTCCTAGTGAATATGGCAATGTAAGTGCTACTTTTAATGTTTCAAACTTATCCTTGTTTGATAGTGATGCAGATTTGAGGACAAATCCTTTTCAAGGGAGAGGGGATGATGGGCCAAGGGCTTATCATGGCTTAGAAGAGCACAATGGAGCCATTGGAGATCATGTCTTGGATAAACTTGGAGATGTCTTGGAGATTCAAGAAGATGCAACGGATGATCCCGGATTGAACGCAAGCTTGGCGGAGCAAGGAGTTGAAGACCGGCCACCATCGCATGGAGCAACCGGCCATGACCGGCCAACGCATGGGACACCGCACGGGCCATCGCGCGAGCCATCCGGCCACAACCGGCCATCGCACGGGCCATCCGGCCATAACCAGCCATTCGATCCTTTAGCCATTCCGCAAGGTCCAATGACTAGGGCTCGGGCTAAAAGGTTCAAGGAAGCTTTATTGGGCTTTGTAAGATCTCATCTTGGAGGTTTAGAGTCCATTGAAGACCATTTGGAAGGCATTGAAGTCGACATCACCAAGAATATTCACATCGATTCCAAGGTGTTCACTT
>AWWV01010637.1:0-24928 GCA_001974805.1 Corchorus capsularis | reverse complement strand
AATCGATGAGAATATTCTTGGTGATGTCGACTTCAATGCCTTCCAAATGGTCTTCAATGGACTCTAAACCTCCAAGATGAGATCTTACAAAGCCCAATAAAGCTTCCTTGAACCTTTTAGCCCGAGCCCTAGTCATTGGACCTTGCGGAATGGCTAAAGGATCGAATGGCCGGATGGCCCGTGCGATGGCCGGTTGTGGCCGGATGGCTCGCGCGATGGCCCGTGCAGTGTCCCATGCGTTGGCCGGTCATGGCCGGTTGCTCCATGCGATGGTGGCCGGTCTTCAACTCCTTGCTCCGCCAAGCTTGCGTTCAATCCGGGATCATATGTGGCATCTTTTTAAATCTCCAAGACATCTCCAAGTTTATCCAAGACATGATCTCCAATGGCTCCATTGTGCTCTTCAAAGCCATGATAAGCCCTTGGCGCATCAGTGCTAGAACCATTGTTTCAACCAAGTTCATACAAAGCATAGTGGACAAAGCCGCCCCAATAGCTAATGCGGCCTTAAAAAAAAAATCACCACATTTGGTGGCAAATGGTGAATTCATCACTAAATGGCACTTGTGGTGATGAGTCAAGAAAATATGTCACAAGAAGTCATTTTGGTGACAAAAGAAGAATGCCACCTACAACAACAATTAAAGTGGCTTGGAAATTATGTTTTACCATTTTTTATTTTTGGCCTTGGTCGAAAAGCTTTTGGCCAATTTCTTATGGTTTGATTTCCTTTATGACCGATTACAATTTGGTGTGTGGAAAATTTTATTAAATCCCGCCCTAATTTTGTTTTATACAATTTGATATTAATGGTGCATTAATCAAAGTTTGGTGCCATGATCAACATTAATCTTTATGGCTTTAAGTTGATAAGCCACTAGATTTCAAGTAATTGGATTTCATTTCTTTGATGGCCTTAGTTCATTTTGGCCACTTGCAATGTAATTTCTTGCGTTGGCAAAACTCAAAGCCACCAAATTTAATAAAATTGCAATCTTTGAAGTTCATTGGGGGCTTGTATTTCATTAGGTAATTTTGCTATGCTCCATACCTAATGAAATAGGGGGCATGTTGTTTATACCATAATTTACATTTTGGGCAAAATGGTAAATGCACATGTTGGTAAAAGATCAAGGGCTGAGATTTACTCCTAAAAGTTCTATGGATGGTTCGATTTAATCCACCCTAGGCCAAAGTCAATTAGGAAAAAGATTCATTTTTGATTTAAAAACCTTAATTTTTCATAATTTAATTAATTAAATTATGGAAATTAAGTAAATTATATTGAAAACATATTTGGGCCGCCCCATTTACTATGTAAATTGGGTTAGGCCGGCCCATGCTTCTAAAACTGGATTCAAGCCCTCCCGGATTAAACTTTTCATAAGTTTTCAATTAAGGACAAAGGGATTAGGGCTTAGAATTCGAGAAGGAACATGAAGGAATTTTGGGTAACATCCTTTATTAAAGTTGTTCAAAATATCATGATGAACACTCTGTCCAAATTTCAGCTCATTCCGAGCTCAAAGGAAAACTTACATTTTTTGCAATTAAGGACAGATTTCAATCCCGGGACCAATTAAGCATGGCGATTTCACCATTAGCTTTGAAACTTGAATTACATGAGTTATATAAGCTATATGGAAGAACCAAGCCATATTTACCACCTTTCATAACTTTTACTCGGTTTTCAATTAAGGACATTATGGCTGATTAAGCTCTGTTTAAGCCATTTCTTTGATTCGATTTTGATGATACTTAAATATGAGCTTAGTGGCATTATGTTGAGTATAATTTAATGTTCAAGTGATGAAGAATCAAGGTTCGTGGCATTCAGAAGTGATTTCTGCACCATTCTGCTTCGCTGCACTTGGCTTTTCACCTCTTTTCGCTGCAATGAGCTTTGGAACCTTCCTAATTTCGAAATTCAGCAATCAAATGGGATAATTATCACATTTAAAGGGTCAAATATGTGCTGATTGATGGCTTATTGAGTTGGTTAGGATTTCCCTGATTTAAGGGATTTGAATCAAAATTTGAATTCAGAAGATCAGGATGAATCAGGAGGGAACCAATCTCAACCGTCGGATCAATTTAACCCTAGCCAACCGTCCCCTATATAAAGGAGGCAGCCTCCAACGAAATTTTGGACTTCAACCAGACAGCCAATCTTCATCATCAACAACACAACTCAGACTTCAGGTCTAAAAACAACTCTTCTCAGAGAAAAATCAACAACCAAGCTCCGTGCTTTCAATCTTTTTCAAGCCCTGCGCTTTCAACCTCTCTTGTGAATCAAGTTCTCACTTGATATTTTTATTTTTATTAATCTTATCAACCTTGTTTTTACAAGTTCTCTTCTTATATTTACATGTTTGTTGCAATCAATCTCATCTCTTTGTCATCTCTCGCAATTTAATCAAGAAAATAACCTTTTTCACAGCATTTCCTATGTTTTCTGAGTCTGGAATCAATGATTTAAACACGATTGTGTGACTTTGATTCAGGATCTACAAATCGTTTGGTTTATTTTATGTTGTTGCACTTCAAGCAATCACTTAATTTTCACTGCACCTTTCATCTCATTTTTACAACAAAAATGAACTTTTATTTTCCTCACATCCTTTTATCAATTTTTGGTCAAAATTGATTGGCACGCTCAGTACCCTTTCACCAAGATCTCCAAAGAGATTTTTTGGCGCGAACAATATATATAATTATAATAACTAGATAGTTAGTAAGTTATAATAACTAGTAAATTATAAATTATAATAACTAGATAATAAATTATAAATGTACGCAATGAATAGATAAGATAAAATATATTTCAATTAAAACTTTTTTTTGTTTAATCGGGCACTAAATTTCAAAAAGTAACTTAAGCATATACTAAAGAAGGCTATAGGAAAGTGGTTTGTGAGATGGATGCCTTGGTGCTATTAGAACTTATAAAGCCAGGTAATGTGTCCCTTTATCCTTTAGGAGCTTTAATTGCTGATGTTAGAGAACTCTTTGTTGGTCCCAAGGTGGTGTTAGAGGGGGTGAATAGCACACTTTGAAAACTTTTTAGCTTAACTAACTTTCCGCAAAACATGAACATTAGTGCGACCAGACTATATGAAGGAATTAGTGAGAGCAAATCAAAACAGAACTGTGCACAATATATTAACAAGAGAAGTATACAAAAATATATGTGCAGAGTTGATGTGTGTTAGTGTCATCAAAGTATATGAGGAAATTATTGCGATCACTATGAAACTGGGCAAATCAAAATATTTCAATAATGAGCAATAAATGAATATGGCAAAATAAGTGCAAGCCAAAATGGATGTGTAATCAGAAATAATGGAGTATAAGTTCGAGAGTGAAGATGGCATGCAGTAAAGCTTGAAACGCAAAGTAACTAGAAAAGGATTAGAGGAAGCTTAGCTTGCACCACGATTTATAAAAGTTCGGTCCTCATTGACCTATCGTCCTCTACCTTGGCTATCCCCACCAAGGATTTCAACAAATCCACTAATCCGATGTAGTTACGGGTCTCACCAAGCCGTTACAACAACCAAGCTTTCCCCAAGCTTGAACACGAGCTAATCCAAGCTTACAATCACCCGAGCTTCTCCAAGCTCAACTCAAGTGCTTCACCGCACTGATTACAACAAGAAACAAGATGAAAAGAATGTGTGAAAAAGATCCTAGATGATCTGAGTACACCTCTTAAGCTCTATACAAGATATTCAAATGATTGGAGTGAAAAACTATCTTGAAAAACCAAGTAAAAATGAATAAAAGAGTGTAGAACCACTTGGTATGGATTCTTGAATGTTTTTGCTTTCTTTAGAGTCCTTGAATCCTCAAATCTAACCTCTAACAGTCACTTTATGCCTTAAATACGAAATATGCCAAAACTAGCCATTATTGTGACTGTTTGAAAAAATCTGCCCGTTATTTTGTCTTTTTCTAGCGCTGGCAGAATCACGATTTTCTTTAGTCCCACTAATATGTGCTCTCAATTGCTCGCACTAAGGCAACTTCTGAAATACTTTGTTAACTTCAAACTTCCTATTGCAATGCCTTAGGTTTACTGACTTGCCTCTTCTAGCTTCTCCTTCTTGGTGTTAGTCTCACTAAAATGAACTTCTCATGGAGTGTTTCGAGCTAACCCATCTTCAATTTCCCCTTTACTTGTATGTTTCATTTTTGGGGCTTTCCTTAGCATGCATAGATATCTTGTACGTGCAGCCTTATGTCTTCTGCTTCTGTTGCTGGCGTTAGTCCCACTAATGAGTTACTTCAGTCTTGATGTGTTGAACTAAGCCTTCTTCATGTATGTGTATGTAAGTTCTTCATATGCCTCTTCTTGTTCTGGATTTAGTCCCACTAAAATGATTTCTCTTTTATAACTTGGACTAAGTCTTCTCCAATATCAACTCGACTTGTACTCAGTAAGAGGGGTGCATTCATAGTGTGTTTCTTCTGTGATATTGAGCTTAGGTGTGGATTGGTTTACGCATAACCATGAATTATATATGTCACTCAATTTGTCACTGCACACTTAAGTAGCTTGGTTAGTCTCACTAAATTAGAATGTTTTGTTATCATAAAAAACTATGGAGTCAACACTCTTTGCCCAAGATTAGAATTGCAGCTATCAACACACATCACGTTAAGGAAATTTTTGTGCAGATATGATGTCCAAGATGGGTAGTGATCTAGAGAAGGAGAGTGAGATCTTTTGCCCACCACCAGAATCTGTGTGTGGAGTTTTGGATGCATATGCACAAAGCTTAGCATTCCCTCGTGGCTTCAACATGGCTTAATCTATCTTGTTTCTTTTTGTAATTTCGGGTTTAACAAAAAAAAAAACAAGGAGAAGAAAATTTGCTTGATTTAGTAGCTTGAAAATATTTTATATTTTTATTCTATAAAATATCAAAGAAATAAATATGTGTAGTCCATGAAAATGAATCCACATTTTAGAAAATAAAAATGACAATAGAGAGAAAAATAAAAATAACTTTTTATTATTTTGAAATGTTCACTTCATTATCATTTTTTTATTTCTTTGATGTTTTAGAGAATGAAAATGGAAAAAGTTTTCATGCTACTAAACATAACCTAATTTTCTCTCAATCATTTTCATTCTCTCCATTAATTTGATAATTAATTTTTTGTACCATGATTTAACTATTTAACATACAAATAGTATGTTTGAGATCCAGAACCCATTTTGTCGTAGTTTCTTTTTTTTTTTTTAAATTTTTATCATATGACAATTTATGAATGGAAATAAATCAACAAGTGTGTTAGTTCGCAATTGCGTTACATGCATTTCTTTTAATATTAGAGTCATGCTAATATTATTAAAGAACTCAATCAATTTTTCTTTTCAATTTGAACCTACGTTTACACATAAAAAGACTTGTTGAATTTGACCTAAAAATGGGTATGTTACAACTTTTAAATACATAGAAAAAAAAAAGAGACAAGGCTATCAGGCATTTGGCCTGGTGGTAGAGTACTGGACTTTTAGTTCCAGCCTACCTAGACCATGAGGTCTTGGGTTCAACTCTCACGGAATGCGAGTTTGTTTGTAATTTATTTGGTAGGAAGGTAGTTTATTTATGGTATAGTTTCTAATTTGGGTTGAATTCTCATTTAGATGTTTGTGCATAGATATTTATTTGAATTGTAATGAGATTTCACTGGGTTTGTTGTTGGCTCATAGATTAGCATTTCAGTAATTTAGCTAATCATGTAGCGGTGTATGGATCTTCCTGTGCGTTTGTAATCCCAATCTCTTCAAGAAATGAAAATAATTCTTATCTAAAAAAAAAGAAAAAATATAAACAAGAATAGAATAATTATTTTAATCTTCATAAAAAGTTGATTGGGTCTTTGGTAAATTTAACTTTTTTTTTTGCGAGAATTATAACTATGAAGGACTCACAATGAAGGTTCAAGATTTAATCTCCTAAGCATAGTTATTAAATCCAGCCCGAAGAGCGACCCGCTCGAGGCTCCGGGTCACGGGTTAGACGGTTCAACCGTCGGGTCAATCAGATCAATGCGGGTTAACAAATAATACTTTTAAAATATTTTATAAATTTTATATTTATTATTTCTATAACTAAATTATTAAATCTAATTTATAATATTATTACAAATGATATAAATGGAAATAAATATATTTTAACATAATAAAATTTTAAAAAATGAATTTATTTCCATAAATTATCAAATATCCAACCATGAGGCATGTTAGTTTAAATAAATAAAGTAGGATATATGTAAAAAAAAATGTTGTTAAGACTTTAGTACTTCTTAAATGTTGTTGTTATTTATTTATTTTTTAATATTTATTATTTAATTTACAATATTACCCTTAATATATCTATTTAAAAATTGAAAAAAAAATGGATTAGATATAAATTTTTAAAGAAAATCATTAACCCACCGGGTCACTAAAAAACCCGTTTGGGTCACCGGGTTAATCCGGGTGTCAACGGGTCAAAGCGGGCTTCAACGGGTTAATTACCCAAACGGTCCGACCGCCTGACCGGGCCGGGTTTAATAACTATGCTCCTAAGTCCTATGGATGGTTGGATTTAATGCACCCTAAGCCAAAGCCAACCAGGAATATGATTGACTTTTGACTTTAAAACCTTAATTTCTCTTAATTTAATTAATTAAATTATGAAAATTAAGCAAATAATATGATTTTTACTTACGGATATGTTTGGGCCGCCCCATTTACAATATATATTGGGTCAGGCTGGCCCATGCCCTTGAATTTTTAAGCCCTCCCAGGATAAACTTTTCACAGTTTTCAATTAAGGACAAGGGAATTAGGGTTTGTGATTCGAGCTTGAAGATGAATGATTTTGAGGTTTCATGATACGAATCTAGTTGTATTAGATTCAAATCCAACCTTTGAATATCCACCAAAGTCGACTTGAACTTCTTCAACTCCTAGACTTGTATGTCGATGATCTTCACAAAGCTATCCCTCCTCTTTCGTCGGCCTTAAGCACTCAATTAGACCTGCAATTGAATTCTTAAGATCACAAGATTCACAAACAACTAAGTTATCTCAACCTAATTGCTTGCTAGGACTCTACAAGATGAAGAACCCTAAGTTTGCTCAAACTAGAACAATGAAGCCAAAGAAATCGATGTGGGTATAAACCTCTCAACTTTATTGATTAACTTAGCTTGTGTTTACAAGAGGGGGATGGTCCCTTTATATAGTAGTAGGGGACGCATAACCCTTCTCCTAAATCTAAAAGGAAAACATTACATAAAGGAAGGAACAAGGAAATAGCCTACTCCTTGTCCTACTAGGAAAAGTAAATACTTAACTTAATTAAGCAAGGATTGGACTTAGTCAAACAAGGCCCAACCCAATGTCTTATAAACTAAATAAATAACTAATCTAAGATAGAATAAAAGGCCCAATGACCGAATTACACAATATTAAGCCTAATGCTCATCGATGGATAACATGGTGCACAACATGGAATCGTTTGGAATATTCCTTGTTGTGTGATCTTCAAATCGGCCCAATGTGTCTTCAATGGTCTTCAATTCTTCAAGATGAGATCTTATAAAGCCCACCAAAGCTTCCTTAAACCTTTTATCCCGAGCCCTTGTGATTGGACCCAACGGCATAGACAAAGGGTCGCGTGGCCGGTTGTGGCCGGGCATGGCCGAGTCGTTTGGCCGGTTGTAGCCGGCCATGTCCATGTCGCGTGGCCGGTGATGGCCGGACATGTCCATGTCGCGTGGCCGGTCTTGTGGCCGGTGTTGCGCGGCTTCTCCAAGCGATGGCCGATCACTTGTGCCTCCATCTCCATGCTCCTCCAAGCTAGCATCGATGACATCTTCATGATCTCCATTGGCTCCAATGTGTTCTTCTAAGCCATGATAAGCCCTTGGCGCATCATTTCATCCTTTATTAAATATGTTCAGGAAGTTATAGTGAACATACTATTCAAATTTCAGCTTATTCCGAGCTCGGAAGTAAGATTTCACTTTTGTGCAATTAAGGACAGAATTCGATCCCGGGACGATTTTTGCATGGAGATTTCACAATTAGCATGGAATCTTAGTCTACATTGAATATGAATGCTATATGGAGAAATTGAGCCATATTGGACACTTTTCGTAACTTTTCAGAACTTGCAATTAAGGACAACATGGCTGTTTGGCCCCGGTTTAAGCCATCTCCCTAAACGGTTTTTGACAAGATTGATCTATGATATTAGTGGCATGGTATTGAGCATAATTCAATGTTCAATTGATAAGGTTTAAGTTCTGTGGCATTTGGAAGTAGTTTCAGCACCATTTGGCCACTCCGCATTTGCTTTTCCACCTCTCCTTGCTCCATCGAAGCTATGGGCTGTCATTAATTTTGAAATTTGACTTTTAAATGTGTTAATTATCACATTTAAAAGTCCAGAACATGATGGAGACTTCCTTGGCTGAATTGGATAGAGTTTCCTTATTTAAAGGGACTCAAAATAAAGACTTAGATGTAATGGATCAAGATGAATCAAGAAGGAGTCATTTTGGACCGTCGGATTGCTTCAACCCTACCCAGGCCGCCCCCTATATAAAGGATAGCAGTTCCAATGAAATTCAGACTCCAGTAGCCTCTCCAACAAACAACAAACAACAACAACTTGGCCTGCGCAAATCAGATCAAGCTCTGTGCTTCAATTTTCAAACTTTCAACTCTCAAGCCCTGTGCTTTCATTTTCATTTGTAAATCAAGTACTACACTTGATCATCTTTTTTATAATCTTTTCAATCATGTTCTTACAAGTCCACTTTTGTATTTACATGCTTATTGTGCATCAAAATAACATATTGATATTTTTCTCATTTGAATCAAGAAAACACCTTTTTACAGCAATCCTTTGTTTTCTGAATTTGGAATCAATGATTTAAACACATTTGTGTGACTTTGATTGAGGATCTGCAAATCGTTTGGTTATTTACATGTTTTTACATTTTGCTACACTCAAAGCAATCTTTACATTTTCCTCCGCACTTTTTTTTCTCAATTTTTACAACAAAATTGTACATTTACTTTTCATTGCACTTTTTATCAATTTTTTGACAAAATTGATTAGCATGCTCAGTACCCTTTTCACCAAAGTCTCCAAAGAGATTTTTTGGCGCAAACAACAAGAATTTTAAGTTTTTTTTTAGTTTAATTCGAGACTATAATTTCATTTATGAAGGTAAAGGATTACAAATATAAGAAGGAAAATAGTCCACCTACAAGAAATTATTAGATAAACCAGTTCTGAAATTGTGACAAGTCACAATTATTCCTAAAATTTAGACACAAATTTAGCATCAGGTTTATTCCCAAGTTTCACTAAATGGGATTTATAGGGTAAGCCCTAAATTTAAGACGTTAATTTGGTAGGGTTTTAGTAATTGTAGGAAAAAATCTGAATTGTCACGATTTTATTGGTCGGAACCATAGATGACATGATGGGACCGGAATGAAATAATCTCTCCTCACCCACACTTTTTGATCTCTTATCCTATATTCTGATTTAGCAATATCATCTATACTATATATAAAAGTACGAGTTTTGTAAAACTTTTGAAACACCTATTATGCCCTTATTTAATTTTTGAAACACCAATTATATCCTTATTTGTCTAACATATTTCTAAAAACTGCCATTATACAATTAATTTTTAATTTTTTAAATATACTTTTATAGTTTTAGTCAATTAAAAACTCTATTTTTATTTTATTAAATCTAATATTTTTATACCTATTTTATTTTTTACCATTTTAATAATTTAATTAAAGTTTTTAAAAATAAAAAGAAGAGTAACACGCAATTATTTCATTTAAACTTATAAAGTCATAGGAGTCAATCGGGTGGGTTGGATGGGTTTCGGGTTCAGGTCATATGGGTATAGATCAAATGAGACAAGTAATTTTTTTGGGAAATTCGGGTTTCGCCTCATCTAGGTTCAGGTCATTTAGGTCTCGGGTCCACTGGGTCTGGGGTCAGGCGAGTTCGGGTTTTGTCCTCAGGCCACTCAGATTTTAGGTCATTCGGGTTTTGGATTTTTCGGGTATAGGACTCGGATTCAATTGGGATTTTATTAAATAAAACATAATTTTAGATTATAATATTCTTGGATCATTCGGGTTAACTTCTCAGATTATTCAGGTTACGGGTTTGTCTGGCCTGCATATGATGGCTTCGGGTCATTTACTTTTTTTGGTCAAATCGGGCCATTCAGGTTGGACGGATTATTGAGTTTGAATCAGATTTGACGGCTCTACTTATAAATAATTTCAATTATTATTTTAACTTTCTTTTAATTTAAACACGATGTATCACGTGCAACGCACGTAGAAGCGAATACTAGTTTAAAATAAAAAGATGAGTAGCACACAATTATTTCCTTTGACTTATAGTAATTAATTTCAATTATTATTTTAATTTTCGTTTAATTTAAACATAATGGGTCACGTGCAACGCACGTGGACGTAAAAACTAGTATTAAAAAAAATTAGCCAACATAAAACTCAGATACGTTCAAGAGCATATAATTGACTGTAGTTTTTTTTTTGTTGCCAGAATAATGGACTATACTTTAGTAATATATCTATACTATATATAAAAGTATGAATAAGGGGAAACTTTATGTTTTCCGATTGTACCCTTTTTTTAAAACATATTTCCGATTGTAACTATTTTTTTTTAAAACATATTTCTAAATTGCCATTACTAAATAATATTTTAATTATTCCATTAATTTTTTTCATAAATTATTCCATTTATTAATTATTAGATTAGATTATAATACGTATATATTAAATTATAAGAAAGTCAATTTTGCTTTTTTGTTTCCAACATCCTATTTAATTTTGGCTTTTATCTTTGTTTCCAACATTGTATTTAATTTTGTTTTTTTTTTCATCTTTGTCTCCATCGTCCTTTGCTTTTAATTTAATAGGACGTTGGATAGTAACGTTGAATTAAAATCAAAATCAAATTAACATTGTATTTAAGTTTTGCTTAATTTTATACGTATAATATTAGATTATACTACGTTGTATTTCTTTTAAGTTGAATCCAAATCAACATTGAATAGTCAATTTTGCTTTTTTGTCTTTGTCTCCAATGTTGTATTTCTTCCAAAACTGTTCTTGTGAAGTATTACTTTAAATAGGATTAACAATTTTGTATCATTGCTAAACCATTATTGCATCATAATTACTGATTGGACTTGGACTCCTTCTTTGGGCTTGCATATTAACGAATTAGGCTAAAAAATATCAAATTTAGGCTTCAAGACATCTAACTTAGTAATTTTGGTTTCATGGACTCAGACGGGCCTACTGGGCCGAAATGAGACAAAATAGTTGATTGGATCATTGCGATAAAAGCCCAATTGCTCACAAAATAAATAAATTTTAAGATAATTCATAGTATATCGGAGTGCATGATGGAATGAGTAGCGTTTCAAATGCCTAATGAACTGAGAAGGCTATTCGTAACTTTATTAGTGCATTGTGAACCGTCAGATGTGAGAAAACTATGGAATAACTATTTCGATGCAATGACTGAGGATTATAAGAGAATGCAAGAAAACTTAGTCCAGACACAAATTGCTTGCACATTACAGGCCATTACCTATTATCTAGAAAACATGTTAAAAAGCATCAAGATTTGCCAGAGATATATTCTCAAAATTTGCACATAAGGAATTCAACACATAAGGAAATTGCAGATGAATTGAGCATTGAAACTCCACAGAAAGATCATGCAAATAAGTTAAATGAAAACCAAAAGATTACATTCCACGCTATCTTAGATCATGTTGAATAAAGAAAGAAAAAAGTTTGTTTTTTTGTTTTTTTTTTTTATTTCATGCAACATTGACCAATTTAAAGTAATAATCACGTATCCTTTAAACATTAAAACCACCCCTTAATTCCTACGTTGAGATTACCAAAAAACCAAGGTTAAGCCTCTTAAAAAAAATTTCAATGTTTTGCACTATTCACAAAGGCTAAAAGTGTCTTTCTATTCATTTTTTGGACCAATAACATTCGGCCACGTCATCTTCTCTCCCTTCCCGCCCTCTTTTCTTTCCCATTCCTTCCATCTCATTGAGGCAGCCGGCAAAAAAAAATTAGAAAAAGCTGCCTCCTTTTCTTTTCTCAGTTCTGATTAGACGTGGTTGATGGGTTCCAGACCTTCCTTTTGATTTTCCCCTCCTTTTTTACTCATCTCTCTTTTCTTTCCTCTTCCAATTTCTGCTTCTCCTTTTCCCCTTTGCTTATGCTCTCTGTGTTTTTTCCCCTGATTTCTCTGGTTTTTTTCCTTGGGATTTCTTTGACTTCATCCTGGACGGTATAGTTTCTATCCCTTTCCTTCATTGCTTTTATATTTTGTTTTTCTCCAGTCTGCTCCAGTCTCCTTCCATTTTCCTTCTTCATTGTTCTTTTCAATTTTTCAAGTTGATTTATTTATCTTTTATTTTTCTTTCTTCTCTCTTTATCCATTTTCGTTTTCTTCTTTCTCTTATTCTTCTGTTTCTCTCTGTTTTTTCGATAATCCGAGAGAGAGAAAGATGAGAACCAAAAAAGGTACAGTGGGTTTTGTCAACACAAATTTCCTCCATTTTTTCCATTTGATTGATATGTACTTTCGTTTTTTTTTCTTCCAATTTCTGGGTATTTAACTTTGGTGTTTGATTATATGGTTTAACCATTTAATTTATGGGTATTTAATTTTGGCGTTTGATTATGTGAGTTCAAGCTTTCAAGCTTTTTATTTCATCATTTATCATTAGATTTATCGATTGATTTCATTTTTATTTTGGTGGTTTCGATTTGGCTGTAGAAAAATTCCATTTGTTGGAAAGAAAGGTGCCCCTTTTGATGGATTGGATGGTTCCTGTATGAGGGAGGACACCTGCATTCAAGACAAGTTTTTTGCTCTTGACGGTTTTCTCTTCAAGCTTTCTGATTTATCTTGGACTGAAATATGACTCAGAAAGAATTTGAAAATGTTTGTTTATAATATCTTTTAACTATTGATTGATTGTTGTGTAAATTCTGTGATGAATATATTGCCCACACCAATATTTAGTTGTGTTCAATATATTTTAATTGATGTTTATATTTGTTTAGGTCTAACAAGAATGGGAAGCAAATTTTAGGAGAGATTGCAGACTTTTTGGACCAGCCTGGTCATTTCTGTTCCATTTGGGATTTTGCCAATCAGGTAATTTATATTGTCTTATATGGAATAAATTTTGGATAATGATCGATCTGCATTATTGCTTTATATGGAATAAATTTATATTGTCTTTTCTCCCTAATGTAACAGTCAAGATTTGCTTTTCTGTACTCCAATTATTTGATTTTGATATCTTGCATTTCAGCCTGAGTTTAAGTGTCTTTTGCCAATTACAATCATGTTTTGATTATTTCAGATTCATTCAAAGCATTACTTGATTTTAGGTTAGTACGTCATGGGGCATACGACTGATTACTGACCCTGCTCTCGGAGGTTTTCTAGCTTAGGTATTTCCATTCCAGGTGTTACCATATAATTTGCTGTTCAATACCAGCTGATAAAAATTTGTTCATCTTTTCACTTCAAAGTAGTCTTCATTTCATGTTCTTATAAATTTGTGATTCAGCCAGCAGATTAATATCCAAATATTTCCTTCCAAGATTCCCTTTTGGAAGGTAACTGAAATTCTGCGCATCCTTCCTTCTTAGGTATTTAGGAACTTTAAATTTTTACATTAGTGGCATTTTCCTTATTATTATGGTGATCTTTTTTACCTTGCTGCCTGCTGTACATTTCCATATTCCCTACCTTGCCTCAATATACCAATACATGCCTTTGGAGTCTTCATGGTTACTTGCTGGTTTCCGGTACATTTCCTGATTAATGAGTGAAAATATTTAAAGTAAACAAATAGCAGGAATTTCATTGAAAATTAGAAACGATTTGCCTACTGCCGTAATGGATTGCTGCAGTTGAGTCTTTTCTCCTTTGTGCAGAAAACATTTCATCTGCTGATTTGGAAGGTGCATCTTACAAGTCAAACAATAAAAAAACCTTTAGTTTGAACTGATAGCTTCATTAGTTCATTTTAAGGTTATGGTTTGGTATTGAGAGGGAGATACCTTTTATAATATGTTTTTATGACAACATTATTTTCTAGATGTCATATAACTCTGAAGCTCTTTTATTCTATTGTTGCATTGAGTTATAGAATGCCCTCATTTGGTTCTGATTATTTCACATATATGCTAAAGATGATGTAGGAATTTTACATTGAGATAACGTGGAGGTGTCATAATATGCTTCATATTAAACTGTTTCTGTGACACAATACCTGTAGTTTTTCAGCTATGACACAAATCAACAGCTACTAATAGATAGATAGAGGAACCAGATTAATTCTGCTAATATAAAATGAGTGTTTTTAGTAAGAATTAATGTATTTTTTTGGGTGCTTTGATCTCAAATTTTCCCCCTCAATGTAGGAGAACTTTATCAGGTTGATGGAAGGAAGCCAAGACCAATATCTCATGCTGCTTCCTTACCAAACAGCTTATTGCAGGTTTGTGTCAGCAGTCCAAACTAAATATACATATCTTACAATTTTCATTGTCGCATGAATTAATCATGGGAAATGTTTTTGAATAATAGAAGTTGTTTAGTGGTTTACATGGGGATGTTTATAGCTTTAAATTTTACAGGCTTGGGCAAGTTCAGTGTCGACAAACCGAAAAGGTAGCTCTATCTATTAGAGGTAAAAGCAGAAGTTGACATATAAGCTCACACTAAAGAGTATCCGTTTCTATTATCGTTTCTTCTAAATTTTAATGAATTTTAGCATTTGACTATTTTATCACTGATTTTGAAAGCTACTATAAGTTGGTAACTATCTTTTTTATGTGTATATTGATATTGTTGTTTCAGGTGGTTTGCTGCAGCAAAAGCTGGTGCACCAATGGCAATGCTGGTCTCTTTGCAGGGCTAGGTCAGGGGAAATAAAATCGTAGGAGTTATTTATTTGGCAGAAGAGTTTCACACTTAATATAGTGTATAGTGTTCAATTTTCTTCCTTCCTTTCTATTAGATTCAAAACAGTTTCTTTCTGATGGGTACTTGGGCCAAAATAGTGTTCAATATCAACTACCATTCAATACATCAGTGAGCCATTTAAGTAAGTTAATCTTTCATTGACTCTATTTAAGTTATAATCGGTATATGCCGCATCTTAAATTATATATAATTGTTTAATTTCATTGTTCATATCATGCAGGAACATTGAGCTTCAGAGGTCCTGAACTCCTGGTACAAAGTGTGCTTCTTTTGCTATTTTATCGGCTGAGACATCCACAATGAAAAGGCAAGTAGAATCACTCAGTTTAATGCATTTTGTTGGGTATAAAATGTTCGTATTAAGCTACTGTTCAATGGTGAATTGATTTTTTTGTCTTTAATATTAAAATGTATAATGGTTTCTTAAGTTCATTTTCCTTGGAAAATAAATGGCTCAAATTCCTTAAGTTTTGTGTTTTTTATTTTTGTCCCACTATAGGTGGTCATCAATAAATAATGATAAAACCCTTGGATGAGACTAAGAACTTTGAGTGCATTTCAAAGCATAGACAAAGACCTAATCTTCTTGGGGAGTTTCCAAATGAAAATTTGAGTTCACACAACAAGGTATATTGAATTTCACGTTAATTTTTTTTTTTGGGGATAAGTAACATCTCAAATCTTATTTACATGGCATCTTTCTTAGTTATCATGTTAACTAAAATGAAATCTATGTTTGAAAACAATGAAGAATTTGCATTTATGGATTGCCTTTAAAAAAGAAATATGACTAAAATCTTCACAAATAAGTAGCAGAGCATTTGGAGTTCTTTTTCTTATTATTGTTCTATTGAAGACATGGCGCCCAAAAGGTGCAAGTGATTGAAATTAGCAAAGGGAGCAAAGTGAAATATCAACTTGACAAGTAAACTGTTATGATCAAGGTAATCACTATTGACTATCCTGTTGCCGCCTTCAAAGTACAGGACTCACCTTAGAGATCCCTATTCGGTTGCTAATCTGTGGTGCATAAATGTGCAGGTTGATTGTGTACTTTACTCATCAGTCATCAGTTGTCTATCCTCACAATTATAGTTTCAGGGTTTGGTTCAAGCACGCAGAAATGTTTTGGCTAGCAGACAATGAAAAGTGTTTTATCGTTTCTATGTTGAGATGAAGTCAATTAGTTCTAATGTCTTATTCACCAGTTTCCTAAACATACCATTGTAATCGTGTTTATAATAGTATTTGCTTATCTAAGTATCCTTTAAGCTCATAGGCCTGAACTGTTTCCCTAAGTCATTGCTCTAAGACATTTCCCGCCAAATCATTAACGTTCTAACTTAACTCTATGTCAACTAACATTCAACACATTTGATTTTTAATTTCATCATTCTGTAAATTTGGTCAATTGGATTGTTATACTTTCTAACTACCTGTGAACCCGAGGGATCAAAATTTAGCACAGTACTAGCTCATTTTTTTCCCATTGAATAATTATTTCTTATGGAAAGTAAGTTCAATGCATTAACGCACTTGCCTCATATCGACTATATATAGAGTACTTACCAGTAAACTTCTAAATGATTCTTTTGACAAGCCATCAAAATTCAAAACAACTCATCTTTGATATGTGTTATAACTACAGTCAAAAGTTTTTAAAAGGTTTCCTCCCAAGAATTATTGCCCTTTAATCTAAATCGGACTAGGTTTTGGATCATTCTTACACCCCACCTAATTGACAAACCATTAGTCCAACCAAACTTGATTAACAAACCATAAATGTATTAAAATACAAACCATAATTAGTCCAACTGAACTTGATTAACAAACCATAAGGGTATCATTCAATACAACTAAAACCAATGATAGTCATGTTTGCTCCACTTAAAATGATGTTCATGAATTATACTACGTCTATGCATTTTTAATTTTCTCATTACGAGCTTTCATTATTTTCTTAATCATTCATACCGTGCGCGGCGTAGCGCGCGCGGGTAGAACCTTGTATGATTAACAACATTAATATCGTATTTTTTAAAAAAATATATATTTATCTGATTAATATAACTTCAAATATCATCACAGGTCCAGAGGTCTGATTGCGTTAGCTACACCAACATCTGAAGTAGCAGCAACGATTATTTCAGGAGGAAGAACAATATTCCATTAAGTCCGACAGAAATGAGTATATGTAGAACTTCTAAACAGAATACTAAGGTTGAACTATTAAGAAAGAGCAAGATTGATAATATGGAATGAAACACCAATGGCAAAAAAGTTTGCAATTGAATGTGGACAAAACACTTCAAGATATGATGAGTAACAAAAAACCATTCTAAGGAAAGGTTGTTACTTTTTGGAGGAGATTTCAGACAAGTGCTCCCGTTTGTACCTTGAGCAACAAAAGAACAAACGGTATCAAAGTTTGGTCATATCGTACCCTAGGTCAAAAATGGAGATATACTAAGATAGAAAGAGAACATGAGAGCAAGAAGAGACCAAGAGTTTGAAAAATTAATTTCAAAAATTAAATGCTTTGAATCATAATTAATTTTAATTATTTTAATAACTTTTTACGTTAAATGTGTTCGACCACGTGCAACGTACGTGAAAGCTAAAACTAATATATACTAAAAGTTCAATTAGGGGCCTGAACTTTGGTGAAAGGATCATTTAAGTGCCTCTCTGGTGAAAGGGTCATTCAAGTGCCAAAGTTCAGGCCCCTATTGAACTTTTAGCCAAAAAAATTACTATACTTATTATTGCATTATATTATTATAGTACAATTAACACATTATTACAACTTAAAAATTATGTAAGTCCACCGAAAAATACTAGTAATTGACCGGATTAGAAACAAGTGAAAAAGTGCTATGCCAGCTCAAGTACCGAAAGCAAAAGTTATACAATTCAATTCATACACATCCTATCATCTCATCTCACCTATTCCCGCAAACCAAAGTTATACAATTAGTAAGATTTTGTATGGTCCCAAATTAAAGAACTGCCCCTGAAGACAATCAATAATGACATCAACAGAGCATAGACACGTATTGAATCTGTGTTTTTAACACACTTTCTCCAATTTATTTATATAGTAACAAACAGATATAGAACACTAGTAGTGCTAGCCTCTACAGTTACACCAAGACACCCTCTTTTGGTCTGACTGTCTTAATCAAACTCTTCTTTGCCAACATATTAGTTCAAAGATATTTCACATGCTACAGCAATTTGCTGATTGATTTAAACTTATTTGTAAATCTTAAACATCTAGAGGCCACAGAGCAACAATGTTTTATGCAAACATAATACTTAGGGCTTACTAAGTTTTATAGTAAAATTTAGGGCCAGTAGCATACTACTGTTTGCGGCCAAAATTTGAGAAATGCTATTTGATGGTATTAGTATCAAACTTTCAAATAAGCAATAAAACTATAATCAGTACTCACTACACCTCTTTGTAATAAGATATAGAGCAAGAAATAAATGCAACGATAAACAAGGTCATAATTCAGCTTTCTTAAATTTTGTTCACCCACCAGAACAGATAAGTATACCATTCCTTCCCTTTGATGGGGCATTTTTATTTAAAAGTTGCACCCTTCGCTCTATGTTATTAGTCACTAATTCAAACTTCAACGCTCAATGGGTGACGGCCATTAGTATGCAGTGGCAGCTGAGGTGAAACCTTGAAATCAGTCTGCAAATATAGGTTGATGAAAATAAGGGTTGATTAGGATCATTCATAAAGAAAATGGATATAACTTATATTTAAAACAGGACAAATAAAAGCAAACCCTTACACCCTAGATTACCAAGAATTTATAAGTGTTTTCTCAACACCCTTCACAAACAGCCCCAAATGATAGCAGCTATTTGTGAAGGGTAATAAGAACATAAGTAAGACTTTCAAGAACTTCAAGAATCAGGGTATGCAAGTAGTAGCATACTACTGAAAGCCATAGACAATAAGGTAAATTAAATACAAGTAATCTCATAACCCACCTATTTTATTTCTGAAGTATACTTAACCTACTCCTAAATTCTTAATGCATATTTCAAATATACATTTGACATTTCCCTATTGTAGCCTCACTATGATCAAGAAAAACTAAAATATTGCATCAAACAATTTGAAATCAGAAATAATGGTGTTTCTAAAACAATAAACAAAGTTCTCATTTTCTCAAATGATTTATATCAATCAGCAAGGAACTTAGCTTAATTTTACGTTTTGAAATTTTTATTGGAAATCAACTAGAAAACAGAGTTTCTGGAGATCCATCGCAACCTTAAAAAGGAAGGAAATTATTCGGTTAGACATTTTAACAAACACATGGAACACTCTCATAAAGTTAGAAAATGTAACCAAACACAGACCATGAACTCAACTCCAATTCAAAACCCATTTAGCAGCGCCTATACATAACAAGAAATCAACCTTCAAAAACCACCTAGAAGAAAAAATTAACAAGAAACGAAAATGATAATCGAACCTATCATTTAACTTCTCTAACAATTCCCTCATCAGACTCTGGTGAGGTGTCGACAATGACTGAATCAATAACAGTACTTTGCTGTTGCGGCTGTTCTGGAGTATTCATCATTTGGTCCAAGTCTCTCAGTCTAGTCCTCACTACATTTGTAACCAAAACTGCAATAATAAATAAAAAGGTCAGATTGAGTGTGAAATTCATAATTTACAATTAAAGAGAAGCATTGTTTTTAAAGAGAAAGAGAAAGAGAAAGAGAAAGAAAGCTAAACTGGCTGCTGTGCCGATGGTCCAGAGCCAGAGGATCTTTACACCAGGGCTCGTTTTCTCTCTCGCCATCTTTCACGTTTTGATTTCTCACAAGCTTTTGGCAATCTCCCACAAAAATAGGTACCGGAAGACAAGTAGTCAATAAATAAGCAAATACACACTAGCAGTAGCACAAACGAAGCAATTCAATAATTCAATATCTACGAGTTTCACACCAAAAGACACTGAAATTCTAAAATCGTAGTCAATTTTCTCTCTAGTTCACAATTTCATTTTACACTTTCATTTCTATCCAATTTTAACGAGGGATAAGTTAAAAAGAAAAAGAAATAGAAAAGGCCATTGGCCCATATTTTCGTTATGCTTAATTTTTTGTTGCTAATAAGGATAACAAAGACCTCATCAACGGTGGGCCTAATGACATGGATTTGCCCGAAAGCAGCCCGACTTGACTTTCTGGGGGAGGGAAGCTACAAAGAGAGGTTACCAAATAGGGGAAGCTCATATGGGTCTTAAACTAGTCTTAAGTCAAGTTGTCTCATACTACTTCATATGGGGGAGGTAAGTTCTTTCTTTTCGCTATTCAGAAGACTCAAATCTAAAACATTATTTAAGGGTCATTGAGTTCCTTCCACTCATGTAATAAGGATACCAAATAATATATAATGAACTATAGATTGAATAGTTTGCTATGTTGAGAAATAATGATGAACTACAATTTAAATTTCTTAAAATTGTTAAGTTCGATTTTAGACTTACTAGATCATATGATTAGCCTTAGGGTATATAGTAGAGGATCGTGGACTGATTGATCTATATATGGTTCACATATTAAAACTTCCAAGGTCAATTCCCATTTTTTCACCCTTAATTTAAGGGCCAAAGGGGGAGTGGGCACGCTTAGCAAACCAAAGTTCAATTTAACCGTCAAGACATTTGGTATAGTTGTATAGTACTAGATTCTTAGTTTCAGTGGTTAGGATTTGATACCTAACAATCTTAAGTTAAAAAAAAAAAAAGTTTATAACTATGGAATGACAATCAAATTCATGAAAAGCACCTGAAGTTTCTAATTTTAACTTATAAACACTGATAAATTAAAGTACTGATATATTATGTAATGCAAGAGGGGAGTGGGCAATCTCGGAGATAAGGTTCTCGTAGATTGAGGTTCAACCTTCAACTCTGCATCCCCTTTTCCCATAAAACTTTGCCTTGCAAATCCAACGTTACCACAATCCAAATTTGCACAATCAAATCTATGTTTTCAATTTAAAAGTCAATTCAAGTATGTCGTAATTACTAATTCTTACTCCGCTAGAGTTGCAGTCGAGTCGAGACTAGCAAGTCGGCACTTGTGAATGGAGTATGTAAACAAGGATTCTGAGATGTAGAGTGAGGTAATGTCACAAACAGATGAGGATCCACAGGAGGTGGCAGGGAGGAAGGCCGGAGCAGTTCCTTGAGGGTGAGTGCGCGGTGGCAGGCGGTGTTTTATGGTGGTTGTCTATGGTGTTGCAAGTTTCTTTGGGTCAGAGAGCTTTTTAGAGAATAAAATCTCTGTATGCTGTGAATAATGACCAAACGATTAACCTTTTCTCAATTGTCTGAGGGTCTTATTTATACCCCTTGATTTTAGTAAGTAACTGCCACACGTTCTTCAAATAAGAACGTGTGTGGTTACCTCATTCTTGATGAAGTAACTGCTTTGAAGAACGTGGGTGGTTACCTCATTCTTGATGAAGTAACTGCTTATTGGCTTTATAATACTTTGTGAGTGTTTACGGTATACCTTTGGTGGGTATGGAGCATTTACGGTATACCCTTGGTGGGTATGGAGTATTTACGGTATACCTTTGGTGGGTATGGAGTATTTACGGTATACCTTTTGGTGAGTAATCATGGTTTTAGTATTTGGGTGGATAAGGTAGGAACACGTCACTCCCCCCAGGAAAAGGTTGAGAGTAGTACTCCCAACTTGACTCCTAACCTGAGCCTTCAAGCCAACTCCCCTGTACATCCCAATAGACTAGACCATGAACCCTGCCACGCGTTCAAAGTCTAACCCAAATATTATTATATGTGTTAATAACGTTAATATTTGATAATATATTATATACTTAAAACTATATACCAAAAATCATCATCTACACAGCAGGAGGACTGCTTGAAAGTTGAAACAGCACCCATCATTAATTGAAAGGATTATTATCTTCTCACTTGATTGACAGGAATTTCTTTTCCTTTTTATTTTGTTTTTGTTTTTTTTATTAAGTAATATATAAGAGATCACTAAGTCATCAAGTTATTGTTAGCATAATTTTAATTCCATTTGTGCAACCTAAAACATAGAGTTATATGAGTCCGAAAGGGCACCCCATCCTCTATGGATGGGTAGCCAACCTCAAGGGATGGGTAGCTAAAGTACATTGATTTCATTATTTAATCTAAAAAAAACATAGAGTTATCTGAATTGGGGTATGTTTTGATACATGAATTTGTTATGTAGATTGAAAAAATAGATGGTATACTTCTTTATTATGATATTTTGGTTCACATTATGTTTAAAAATAATTTTTGAATCTTGAATAATATATATATCATGTAAATTTTTAAAACTCCACATCTTGACCTACTAGCAAGATATTTGGGGTGTTTACCAAAGGAGCAAGGGTTTGATTTTTGAACCTCCCTCCTCTTAATGTAGGTCTAAGATTAAAACAAAATCATATAATTTTTTGTAAATGTAATAACTTTTCTATTTAAAAAAAAGTTCAGATGATTTAATTAAAAAAAATTGAAACAAAAGCTAACAAAAATCTCATTTCTATAATAATGCATTAAGTTTTTGTGTTCAAAATCAAATTTGATAAGAAGATTAGGTTTGTAAATTAGTTTTATTGTATTTGTACTTTCAAATTTATCCTTTTTAACCTTAATTTCTTTAATTTTTTCAAGTCAATCCAACGGCTATTAAATGTCTATGTTTTATTTCACTTTCTTTCTCCAAATTCCCAATTCCATTTAAAGCTATTAGATTTTCTTAAAAAAAACATTGGATCCTCTCCACTAGTGGAGAGGATCCTCTCCCCTCAGGTCATCATTTTCTAGGAACTAGTTATCACTTTCACGTGCCTTATACGTGGCACGTGACCTAATATGTTTGAATTAAATTAAAATTAAAATCTTAAGTATACTACTAATTTTATCCTAAAGAAATCTATTAGCTGGCAAAATTTCACTCGAATACGGGTATCCGACTTGATCGCCTGAAGCCAAACCTTATCCAACCCGATTCGACCAAAAAATCAGCTCAATCCGAAAATGATATGACCCGGCCTCAAATCCTTAATGACCCAAACCTAAATCATTCCGAATCAGATCAATCCAAGAGATTAATCCGAAATTACCCGAATCGAGATTAATTATATTTAAATAACCCGAATCCGAAAATAATTGAACCTGAAAATCGGAGGCTCAAACCTTAAATTATCTGAACCATATGTCCCGAAACTGAAAAAGACCCGAACCAAAATTGATCCAAACCCAAATGACCCGACATTTGAGCGATCCGAATCCAACCCAACCTAAAACCGAAAATTAAACGAATTCTTATAACCCAAAATTTCCTTAACCCGAAACTAACCTAACCTAAATAACCTAACCCAAATCCAACCCGACCAGCTCATTTGTATATACATTGAATTTTACTGTTAAAGAAACAAAAGAAATCATCCCACACAGAGAAATTATTAACAAAATAAAATAGCAAATTTAAACCCACATTAACGGTTGCATTTGTCTAGCAAAAAATTAATTATAAATCAAATAAAATAATTGCGTGTTAGGAAAATAATATATTTTAATCACAATACATTAAACTATCAAATATAACATGTCAATTACAATAACCTTTTAAATTAAAATGGTAAAAATAAAATAATTATAAAATATTGAATTTAATTAAATGAAAATAGAGTCTTTCGTAGAATAAAACTGTATATTAAAAATTTTAATATATCCATTTTTTATTGAAAAATAGTAAAATGGTCAAAATAAAGAAACTATAAAAAAATTAGATTTAATAATTGAATAAAAATAGAGTTTTTAGTAGAATAAAATTACAATCGTTTAAGCAAGGGCATTTAAGAGATATATTCAAAAAAATAAGGATATAATGGTCGATTCAGAAGTTTCTCAAAACTCATACTTTTATATATAATATAGATATAGATATAGATAAGATCATGAAGCCATGTAGCTAATTATATAGATCAATGATTCTATAATACACGTAAGATTGTAGGGGATGTGATCGTGAATACGATAACTATAGTCTAAAAATAGCACTGACAACATACATGATGTATATATGTTATTCATGCATGTATGTATCTGAAATAATAATCAAGTAGTAGTGCTTACGTACTTTATACTACTTCAGAGAGGTGATAACTTTATATTACAATTTACAACAAACTAAAATTTGATTTTAACACTTTAATACACTTTAATATAGACCTGTCATGGGTGTTTCAATTTCTATGTTTTTATGGAAGTGAATGTTTTGGAGAGTAGTTGTGAAAGCAAGGCTTCAATAAATCAACTAAAATTTATATATCAACATTAAAGTACCAAAAAAAAAAACTAATATTTCTCTATCATGTACGTCAGAAATAATATATGTATATATGTAACAAGTAATAATCTTATTAAATTGCGGCAATTCTGACTTCTTTATGTGGGATGCCAAATTTGACTCGTTATACAATATATAAAGTCGGTCATATGAGGAGGTTGGTGAAGATTTTAGACGATATTTTCATGGTATGTATCATTAAATTAGAATAGTAGTTCTTCAACTAAGGAATTAAATTAGTATTGAGCTTCACATGATTAGTTAGAATATTGATTAAAAAGTATGAGGAGAAAGAAAACAAGTTTGTAGATACAATGTAATTACTTTGTATTCATAAATTATATATTCTCTCTGCCTAATATATATATATATATATATATATATATATATATATATCT